>JAHZNC010003985.1:0-18749 GCA_027744095.1 Zhuqinia jingwanae | reverse complement strand
GTTGAATGTATACACTGCTTTCAACACTGTTTAACAACAACATTATAGCAATAATGCATCACTGGTCAACAGCGTTAGTAGCATAACATATTTAACCGTAAATCTCACTTTGTTTTAAATTAAATGTACTAAGATAAAAACTGCACGGTTGCCTTTTCCAAAGCCTCAAGAAATTACGTCACAACACAACTTCAGTGTACGTATAAATGCATTGACAATTAACGAAAGATCAAGATGTGATGATTAGGACCTAATCATTAGGTGGTTGAATTTTTAACAGCGACAACAGGAATTACTTTAGGTTTAGATGCTGATGTTTTGGCCAAGCACTTTTTCACGAAACTTTCCACTTCCGGTTTAGCTACAATAAAAATACAACATTGGATTATATAACGACTGATGTACTTATAAATAAGTATTTAATATTTTAATATTTTTATTGTTAAAAATATGCTTACTTTTGAAGCCACGCTTAATGGCCTGATGAGAATAATCTCTCGCTAATAATTTGAACTTGTCTTTAGACTCAATCTTCTTGTTTTTGAAGTAAGGCATCAGGAAACTAATCACAATGTCGGCCATCTCTTGTTTGCCAATCGTTTTACTACTTGACTTTGTTGAAGATTTGGAAGGTTCAACGCTCACCCCACCTCCATTACTTGGCTTACTAGACGAAGAGTTTCCACTTTTAACTGTGATTGACAAACTTTGGCTGCTAGATACGGATGAATCCGAACTTCGCTTCGTTTCTACGGATGATGATACTCTGTCCTTGTCTTCTTTCACGACTTTGTTGATATCTTTCACCTTTTTGTCAGCGCCGTTTTCAGTTGATTTACTTTTTTGATTTTCACTGGGTTTTGTCACAACACTTGGACTGGAACTCCCAAATAGGTCTTCAATCAAACCATGCTTAGCTGGTTTCTTGGAAGATGAAGATGATTTTGAACTTTTAGTGGTCGTGGAATTCGGCGGATCCTTGTCTTTCCCATCCGTGGGATGTCCCTTGTTTATGATGGTTTGATTTGAATTTGAGCCTGTTCCAGAATCCTCATGTGACTTTTTAGCAGTCTTTGCTTTCGGTTCTTCGGGTGACTCACAATCAATTAAAGTGATACCTTCTGCCTCTGTTTCCTCTCTTAATCGTTTTTTGTTTCTTATTAGCGTAAGTTCCTTGTTGACAGGGTCGGTAAACTCATCTATCTTGTCGGATAACGTAATTAACGTAATCTCATCAGCATTTGATTTAATTCCCGAATTTAAATTATCTCCGTTCATTTTATTCTCGTTATTAGTTTGAGCAGCAGGTAACTCTATGCAGTCTTCTTCATCGTCAGACGAAAAAACCCTTTGGGTTGGAATTTCATCAAGATCCTCTGTACTCTTTTCTTCGCCATTAATTTCCTTGTCGTCCTGTTCAAACTCTCCATTTGCCTTCAATTTGGCATCTGCCGATTTGAAGAATTCATTCAAAGTTTTTTGACGAGTTGGCGACCATTTCCTTTTACTAAAAGAGAATCTCTTTGCAGATGTTCCCCCTGAGCTCTGCGAGGATTGGGCTGTTGATGGTGCTCCAGATGATAATCCACTGTCGTCCATTTCAAGTACATCCATTTTCAGCATGTGGGCGTTCATACTGTCATCGAAAACATCTTTATTGGAAGTATTGATTGATGGGGTTGTTGGCGCAGAAGGCGTTTTTGGGGTACGTGATTTCTTTACTGGTTCAAACTTCACTATGCTTTCGGTCAGTATGCCGGTCTCTGTATCCTTGCGAATCTTTTGCGTCTGGAAAATAAAAAAAATAGCATGCAATTAATCAAAAATCGGGTAACAACAACAGTATAACTAACAAAGATTAGATAACTCACAGATAAGCCCATTCCTCTTCTGTACATAGAAACAACGGTTCTAGACGTAAATATCGCATACTCAAGCTCCACAGCACAATCCAAAAGATCCAACTTTGACATATATTTACTAAGAGTATCTCCTTCTCGTTCCTTTGCCGCCTCGTAATTCTTCTCTAGACATCCAACAATCAAACCTAAATTCTGTTCTCGAGATGCCAGTGTTAACCCTGATATTTTCGTTGACGTAGCTTCCGCAGCCCGTACTCTGGCTTTATCGAGAAGCTGCTTATCTACCAGACTAGCTGCACTTACAAATCCCTCTCCTTCAAAACTTCCTCTCCTCAAGGCAAACTGCTTTTTAATCAATGTGTGCATGGCCGATTTTGCTTTATGCTCCATACTTCCATCAGAGCCACCATATTCTATGGATTCTTTGACAGAGCCAGCCTTACCACCTCCATAAAGATCTTCATCAACTCCATTAACATTCAGTGAAGTTATTTGCATTTGACGGCGAACAACATCTTGGTAGAAAAAGCTTTGTACCATATCATCAGCAGCTTTTGGATCTGTACAAACGTCACACATTGGACCACAATTTTCGATTCTGCTATCACCAAAGTACTTTGCAAAAAAGTTGTGGCGGCACAAGGGCTTTTCACAGTAGTTCACCATTGCCTCAAAACCTTCCATGGTGGCTTTGGCTTGTGCTTCATTTTTTGCTTTTGCACTGTCTTGCTTTATTAAAAAGGCTACGGCGTCTCTCTCGGTTTTTGAGTAGTAAATGCGGCATAATGACTTCTTGCCGTCTCTGCCAGCACGACCAGATTCTTGATAGTAACCAGCTACACTCTGGGGAGCTGACCAGTGAGCAACGAAACGTACCGAACCTTTGTCCACTCCCATGCCAAAACTTATGGTGGCTGTTATCACAGGAACTTCTCCTTTCATCCACTGATTTTGCACTTGCTCACGTTCACTTGACTTTAACCCTGAAAATAATTATTGATAAACATTGTCAGCATTAGAAAATATTTTTAAATAGTAAGTAAACTTTAATTTGAACAAAATTCAGTGCATATATTTTAAAATTAATAAATATACTCAGGAGCAATCTACCTGCATGATAAGCTTTTGTATTCAGTCCTTTCTTTGTTAATATTTCGGCAACATCAACAGTCATTTCTCTCGTTCTACAATATATGATCCCACAATTCCTGTCAATCTGAAATAAATAAATAAACCAATGACAAAACACACATCTAAAATACAAACTACCATTAATTTATTAGGTAATTATATTTATTTAGAAAATAAAATAAGCACCTGTTTAGCATCCTGATACCCTTCGCCCAAGCCACTCATACAAAAATCAAATAAATGCTTGTAAGGATCGTCGAGAAGTTCTTTGAAGCAAATATCGTAAAATAGATTTGATCGAAAGCAAGGATTCTTAAACTTCAAAGGCGACGCCAGTTTCAATTGAAACAAAATGTCTTCCACGACCTAAATTGGAATTACCATTCACTTTTTAGCATGGACACACATTGGTTTTTAAACATAAACACGCCAGAAAATTGCCCTTACTTTAGCGCTCGCAGTAGCTGTCAACGCTATCCACGGTATTCCCTTGTACTGTAGTTTAATATTTCCTAATTTCAAATAATCATGCCGGAAGTCGTGACCCCACTGACTGACGCAATGTGCTTCGTCGACCACAAAGTAAGAAATTTTCCCGTGTTCCACAAATTTGCTTAGCGAAGTCTGCAAGATAATATGGGTGTATAGGCATCATATTTATATTACATTTTCAAAATATTGTTCTTGTCTTCTGTAATATACAGCATAGTACGATCAATCTCAGTGTGAGCAAAACACAAGTAAATTAAAATTAAATTACCTTGAATCCATCAGTAGCTGCCTGCTCAGGTGTAATGTAAAGAAGCTTCGTTTCGGGTCTTATTGCCATCAAGTCCATAAATATTCTTTTCCTTTCTGTCTGTCCGACCTTCGAGTTAATTGTTTCCGCCCGAATTTTCAGCTTTCTAAGATGGTCGATTTGATCCTTAAATAGTAAATTCTCGGTTTAGACGAATTTATTTTTAAAATCAATTCGGAAAGAAGTACATAATATACCACACAAACCTGTATTAGAGCTAAAAGTGGAGTAAATACGATAGCAAATGCTTTATCCTTTAGTACAGCAGGTAACTGATAGATAAGAGACTTTCCACTTCCAGTGGGCATTGACACAAAGATATCATGCTGACCTGAACACCCAAAGTCCAAAAGTAATTATGTGTGTCACATTTTTTATATAGAGTACCTATATATTAATGACGATAGAAGTCAATGCCAATGACAGAAAAATGTTTGTAGGCATAACTGTTTTGTTTTAATACCTTGAACTGCTGCTTCGACCGCCTTTCTCTGTAAATCTGTCCGGAAACTTGAGTGCTTAAAATGATGATTTAATTTCGAAACTAAATGAGGATATTTCCACTTTCCACCACCACCACCACCTTGTGTGCTATTTCCATCTGCACCCTCATCGTGCAATTTTGAACGACTTATGATTTTAATCGGAAGAGCCATTTTGTATTTACCAAAATTAAACTTTAGTATTTTGAAGGGATTGCACTTTTGAAGATCAGTCTTTCCACATTTTCTGACTTAATTTTTCCATCACGTATGTATCAGCTACTATACTTATCTCGATTTTAGCTAAGGCTAAGATTAACGGTTGACGGCACTTTTTGACAATATTGGACATACTGATGATCCCTTTGATCCAGTGACCTCAGACTTCCAGACGAACGTTTCCATTGACTGATGAAGACTTGCATGACAACTGGAGGTGGCAAAGAAGACTAACAGCATACCCGCCAGTTAGTACACTCGATCAGCTAAATATGTCACATGCTAAACTCAATAGAGTCCAACATCTCGTTCGGCAAATGGCATCAAATCCGACTAAAAACAACTATTCAACCACTTTTTGTAAAGCTTTTTATTTTGACCCAAAAACAAAACTATTTTCAGAGTCCCGAAACTTAAAAGCAATGAAAAACATATCACAACACCAATTAAATGACTTGATATATTCACACTCCATGAAATAACATCCTGTGCGATGAATTGTTTGGAAACGTGCGCAAACAGCTGTCCTTGATTATCCCATTTGTACCGGTTTCCCTAATAATGTCTTATATTTCACACGCTTACTTTCTGAAACACTTTTGTCGTAAATACAATTATATTCTTTAAAAAATAAAAATCCGAATTAGAATTCTCTGTATATCCAAGATTTAGTCAATGAAAAGCACAATCTTCTCGTAACAAATAATAAAGCAAAAAAAACCACCTTGATATTTCCTACATAAAAAACAGCACTTTCATTCCATAAGGCACACTCTGGAAAATATATATACTAGAGAATGTAACTGTTGGTTGAATAGTGTGACTTTGAGGGATTAATAAAGATTCATTTAAATTTAAATGAGTTTTTAACACTTGAGCAAAATCAGAATCAAAATGATAAATATATAATGTGATGATAGCATTTGATTTGCTTATCAGCAGGCAAAGAGTAGCATTTTCAAGGTAATATTTACATGCATTTGCATGCTTGTACTGCACACACTACATTATAGTACATACACACATTATTATATACATTACCTACATCTGAGAGAGTGATTTTGATAAATAGTGCTCTTCTCCGCTCTCTCTACAAAAACCCCAGAAAAACTCTTCTTTTTTCATTCAACTAAAAAAACATGTCATGTTCAAACATATACTCGCGTTGAAAGTGTATGTGAAGAGAAGAGTAATATTATGTAATACCTATTAGGTATTTTAGCTTGATCACGCTTTTGATGAAATCTGGATGATATCATAAAGAAATGACGATCTTTATATTTAAAAAAAACTGCTAAATAAACAACTTTGTTTTTTATCAGATTATAAGCAACAAAAAATGAGCATCTTGACTTGATCCTGTTTGCACAATAACATACATAATATGTGGGGGCAAAGATATTTGAAGGTGCAAGTAAACGTAATACATTTATTGAAATGTGTTTTTATTCTTCATCAATGTTTTATTATTACACACGTATGGAGAATTCGATGATATGATGATCATCATCATCAATGAAAAGTCATATCTCTCGCTTATCGTGTGCCTGGTTAAACATGTGCCAGTGCAGTGTATGGCAGTCCACCCGCACATACTTAACCACAGCAGCGCAGTCGCGTTTTAGACAGATATTTGTAGCACACATCGTAATTAATGCCTGTCTTGTAGATGACGTTTTATGTATATTCACATTCACTAAAATGATGTATGCATCCATGTTTCCATTTTCATTTAATTAACACATTCATGCAAATTATAGCATATGGTTTCATTTTTTGCACATCAATATGTCACTTCTTGTGTCTGCCAGTGCCATGGACAATTTAGTGTGTTCAGATTCATTCATAAGATGTTTGAGAATAGATTTACATTTTTTGGGACAAATTAGAATAGCAGTTCATAAATATACATATCGTTATGTACAAAAATACAATCATCTGTGAAATATAATGAATCATTACTGATTGTGAATGAGATTTGGTTCTGGAGAAACGTGAGAATTTTGTTGAAAAAGGTTAGATCGTTAATACACGCACGGTGTGGTGCGTTATATGGGATTATATAATGATGAATGAAAAATTATAACAATTTTAATTTTTACTACTTGCTTCCCTTGCCTTCCCGTTCACCGTTCTAGTTTCTTTTTTTGCTGCCATAATGAGTCTTAAGTTGCAGGCTAATTAAATAATTATTTATCGTAATGATTTAGAAATTAAATTAGTTTGATTTATTTAACAGTTGCCGATTCGTTCTGCGTTCTTCTCTAAATGAAGAGTAAGTATGGGGCATTGTGACACACTGGGACTTTAGTTTTTTGCCCAGTGTTAACTTCTTTCTTTCTTTAGTATAGTAATTTAGAGCTTTGAAATGATGAATAAAGTTTTGAAAAAACCTTTTATGTACGGTACGACGTACAGTAATGAATAGGATATCGCATGATCCTTTCAGCAAACTGTGCCGCTATATAGCTAATCATTAATCATTATTAGAATGATTTGTGTATACAAACCAAGCTGCTAAATAATAATTTGGATTTCCCTAACATGGTTTTAAAGTAAAAACAAACAATTGCCTCATCCACATTACGTACATCATTAAACTGCTTAACCTATACATTATTAGCGCACAGCCAATTAAAAATATTAATAATGAAAATTTTGATGTGATCAAACGAATGCAAAGTTGTCCAGCTATTCCATCAATGGAAAATTATCAGAGAAACGAGGTGGAGAAATATTTCCATTTCTACAGTGCGATGTTACAAAAAACACTGCCCTGATTTTTATGCCCAGGTTGGCTCTCCTTTGTTGTCAGTCGTCAGAGACATAAAATATTTGAAAGAGAACGGAATGTTAGATAAGTTTGGTTTGTAAAAAACATTGTACTTTAGAATTTAAGGCGACCTACAAGTTGTGTAGCAAAGAATGTAATAATTTACACCAGTTTATAGGTAATTTACTTTAATTTAGTTTGTTACCTTACATGTTACGACCTTTTTTTGTGAAATGTGAAATAAATATCCCCCTTCTGTTTATAGGTCGTTTCATGAATTAAATTGAATCTTGTATGAAATTTTGGCATAGAATTTAATTTTGAAAACTGAAGTACAAAACTTCTCTTTCAAAATAATTGCAATTTCTTCATCTTAATACCTATTGACACTACTACAACGGTAGATCACTGTCATAACTTTTCCATAATGCCATCAAGCTCTTCCCGAGATTATTGGAGGGCAGGGGTAAGATAATTTTATGCCATTTAAATATGGTTGCAGTACACAGTACTTTACAATTTTATAATTTGTATGACAGGCAGAAGCAATGGCAGGGAAAAATAATTGCAACAAATTATATTGTACTCAAACTTATAGAGCATAACATTGATTTAAGATAGAAAGAATTAGAGTAGATAATCGTATAGATGTTAATCGTGATGATGATACTAAACAAAAAATATTAATATTTTAATATATAAAAGTTTGGTCTGGTAATGGCAATTAATTTAATTTAAATTGCACACGTGTATGAAAAAAATACATTCATCATCATGCATTTCATTTTGGGGACAAAATTCACCCCACACATCACAAAGTCAAAAGTAAAGATACAACAAAGAGAACAACTTTACAAATTACAAGCGACGCTTCATATGAGTCCTGGATCAGGACATTAATAATATTTTACCCATAGACCATATATTTTACGCGCAAACTCATATTTTTGTACTTTAAATCCATTTGCATTGCACTTACATACACGTGAACGCATACTGTTTGTTGTTAGTGCGTAGAATAGTTAGTACAAACACATGATTGATTGATAAACTTTATGTGTTCTACTAAAAAAAAATTAATATTGGGTTGCAATTATAGGGTTTAATTACTTGTTCAAAAATCAAGTTTTATTATTAGTTTAGTTGAGCTACTTTTTCGGAAAACGTGTTTATATCTGCCAATCATGGATTTTGAAGAAGAAGAAGAGCCCCAACAACAAACCCGAGGACCAAAGAAAAGATTTCGAAAGAATAAGTTGAAACTTGTATTTGATTGTGATGAACGCAAGTAAGTGGGATTTTTTAAAAACATATATATTTAATATTATTATATTATAGTATAATAATTATACTATTACAAATTTTTGTACTGCCAATTGAAATAATAAAAATGGTATTAATATTCGTAAGGTAGTACGTCGACTGCATCCAGTATTATGAGTTAATGTAGTGTTGCGTTGTAATGAAATTTTACAGGAATTTTCTACTGGGATTTCGAAAGAGAAAGCAAGAACGGAAAGAAAAGTATATTGAGAAGCTTGAGAGAGATTTGGCAAAAGAAAAGAAGAGGATAAAACAACAGGTATGATAATTATTAGCTTAAAAAAAGAATTTCTCGTTGGATTTTGATCTGCTTGAAATGATGTTGACGTATCATTGATGATGGGTATTTTTTATAGACTCAAAGGGCATCTAAGAAAATGTCGAGTTCGCACGCAGTTCTTCCAGAAGTTCAGAGTATCATTGACAGTATACCGGAAAAAGAAGAAACTTATGACCTGGGAAATACGCTCGTAAAGATAACAAGTTTAGATGACCAGATTTATAGAAACTTGCCAGTGATAAAGGAAGAGGAGGAGGAAGGAGATTCTGAAGACGAACGGCGGAAGAATGCCGAACTTATTAGGAAAATAAAAAAGAGAAAAGCTAATCAACTTAGTGGTGCTGATGATAGTGAGGATGACGAGTTTTCTCGAGCTATTAAAACGGACCCTTTCTTTAATCCAATTAATGACGATGAATTAAATAAGAGCGATTTGTCTGAGGAAGAGGAAGTGCATTACGACCCATTAGAAATGCTTAGAAGAAATACTGGTTCGTCCTCAACAGAGGCGAATACTGAAGCACCTTCCAAAGCGAAGTTAGAGAAACAAGCAAACAGAATACTTCAAGAGAGTGAAGTGTTCAAGAAAATGCAAAGAATTAAGCAGAAACGTAGTAAAAAGTTTAGACTGTTTAGACTCCAGCCAACAGAAACTACGGAAGCAGCGGGTACTAAAAAGGGCAGTGGAGGAGGAAAGGGGGGTAAAGGCAAAAATCTAAAAGGGGGTGCCAAGTCCAAGCGTGGGAAAAAAAAGTAATTTCATCGAGCATATAAGCAAATGACGCTGTTATAAAGTTTTTAGTTTGAAAAATCTCCATACTTATGTTTCGTGTCTCCACGTTTATATTATAATAATGAAAATATTTTGCAAAATAAATACATTGACTATAATTATAGCATTATTTGTATTAATGTAACTTAAACTAGAACTGGTATTATTCCTTTCATATGTTTTCCTTCTCTCTATAGGATTTTCCTTCCTTCATGAACTTGTCGAGATTTTTAAGTTTTCTTTCCGTAGCACCGTACTTGTTACCCTTGTCCTCGTCATCTATATTAATTAATTTACCATTAATGAAAATGCAGTCACTATTGTTTTTAAAATCATAAAATTCATGTAAAATTATATGTGGCAAACCATCTGAAGAATTGTCACTACCGTCCTTATCAGTTGCCTCATTCTCCGACTCTGAAGAACTAAACTGAATAGATTTTTTAACATAGTCAGGAACCTTATGGGGGTCTTGGTCGTAAATGAAATGATGAATTCCAATGGCAAAGACGAGGAGAAGAACACTGCAATGTAAAATTTTCATGAATTTCTCGTGATGGTAAACCGATCCTTTCATCTTGAAATAATGACATGATGCTCACTTACTAAGTCAAACCCAATATAATAAGAAATGCACAAAGTAGCATGAAGGACTGGACGATAACAGGTCCCATAGAATGGGAGTTCCGGAAATGACTAGACATTAGTTGGAAAATGCATGCAATTTTATATATAAATGTTTGTATGACAAATTGAATGGAATAACAAAAAAATTAAAATTCGCTAATTGCGCTCATCGCCTAACTTACATCCAACTCGTGAGAGTACGTTCCAATGTGTCACTGCTCATTTTCGGAAATAAACTTGTTGGCACCTTCAAATCAAACAACTGTGCTCCTAAAATGTCAAAAAACGTGTGTGCAGTTATTAGCTTTGGAGTTTGAATAGGTATATAAGTTAGTGCAAGTCAAATCGACAATTTCTTTGAGTTTTTTAGTTTAAAAAAATGTTTTTCAACTTTCTTTTATTTTTTTATGCGATTCTTTTTTTTTCGACACAAAATTGTCAGGGTATTAAAACATTTTTTTTTTGCGATTTCGTTTTTTGCGAGTTTTTTTGATACTGCCATCAAACCGTACGTACAAGTAACACTATACATACATATATATTCAAACAAGAAAAGGTATCAAGTAGTATAATAATTTTATATTATAGTACACGTGCGTAGTACACAACACTAATAGTAATAAACTTAGCATTCTATAAAATTAACACTATAGCGGAGAAATTATAACAACTAACAACTAGTTATGATAGAAGTTAGTAATGAAGTTTTACAATAATAATATAATATTACTTAACAATTGATAACAACAAATTATACCTAAATACAATCGATAATGTATAGTATTCGTAAATATGTAAGATTGTTTGTTTTTTTTTTTCTTCTTTTTTATAACCATTTTAAATAATTTTATAATAGTTCATTTTATGGATACAATGAAATGACAATGCACTCTTTTTTTCATACGTTCTTTTTTGGGGGAATTATGTATTTTTCTTAGAGACACTTGTCATCTTTATCACTTATGTTGTAAGTGTAACAATCTTCAGCGCATTATTATACCTTAACTAATATATTAGGTAATAAATAAATAAATATTTTTTGTGTTGTATTTACAGTTTATATTTTATATTGCGCTCGTAGTCTAAAAAAATCTACTTTAAATAAATTGTTACCTACTACATTGACAAATTTATGTAGTTCCATCATGTTATTTACGAGTTGCTTAATTTATAACAATACCATATAAGCATTTTTACGTGATGCTATAATAATCATCATATAGAATCCTGCTTTTACAATAATTACAAATTTCTATAGGCATGCATAATAATATAGTGTATGTAGAGCTTTTAGTCAGCTCATAGGTGCATTTAATTATTGTAGCTATTTATCTAGAGTGAGCTTCATAAAAAGTAAAGGCTATAAACTAATAATAATAGTTATTATTATTAATATTTATATTGTAAGCACCTAAAAATATAAACGCTTCTGTAAAATAACTTCCAAAATATTTGGATATATTTTTACACTCAATATTTTAATTATATGAACCTTGAAGGTTTTGTTCATGATTCATCATAATTCCATTTATTTATATATATATATAGCGCTATTTAATCTATGAGAATTGTAATATGGTAAACACAAAGCTGAAAGTTACTGGCTATATACTCACGTTGTAGAGAATGGTAGCACAGTACGACATACTGATTTGATTATTGTATACATAAAATAATAATTACATACAATACACATACCTGTTAATATAGGTATACATAATGTAAAGATTATTACTAATAATTAGTAATTATTATTATAGCTTAGTTTAATAATACAATTTATTCTACATCATCACAATTATTTTTTGTATTTCAAAATTATTTTGTTGTTATTATTATTATTATCTGAGATAAAATATAATAGTCGAAAAGTTTAAAAAGTACATTATTATTACTTTGTAAATATATAATATTCATGATAATATAGACTTTTTTTTGTATTTTCTCCAAAATACATATGTGGGTAGAATTCAAACCTTTCTTCAAATTTTCCTTTATCATCATCATTTTACTTGTCTATTCGCAAGAATTGAAAGAACTATTTTGCATTTCCAAGATCACCTCCGTCTTCGTACAACCGAGTTACAAAAGCCAATAATAATAACATACGTTTAATGTTATAATATATATATTCTATATAACCAATTATATAGGGCTTTTAATGTAGACATTCTAAATTGAAATATTTTAGTAAAAGCTGTGCTCAGCTGAACATGTTTTGTATTGTGCAGTGTGTAAACAAAATAATATTTTTTTATAGAAAGGTTAACCTATTTCAATAGGTTTTACAATAATTAACTCTCTAAAACACGATTATAACAATATTTTTGTTGTCTTAAAGAATGAGGACTGATTTGATTCATTTAACACTGTATTTTGTGAAGAAGAATGATGTCACAAGAAAGACTTTATCTTAAAAATTACTCCCTATGAACTCTCAAGAATTAACTATACTGACCACGAACGACTGCTGACAAGGACACGAAAAAAATGAGTTCCATTGATTTCATTCTACTTTTTTTAAACCCTTTTTTACTTATTACATAAGAGTTGGACTATGTATTGTATATACCTGTCTGCGGTCTCATTTGTTTTCACTAGCTTTTTATTTCAATTGTATGTATATTGTAACATCATCCTGTGTTTTTAAAGTGTTTTATCAGTCTATTAAGCCAAACCACTAGAAAATAATCGTACACTTTTTTTTAAACAGTATATATGTATATTATAGTTATGTATGTATTTAATAATGAGATGTGTGATTTTTTTAATGTGCGTTCCATTTTTTGCACTTTCACATTGCTAGATTATAGACTTACATTTTAGTTTACTTTTCACTAAAACTAAATAATTTACACATGATATCTGTATAGTATATATTATTTCCTGTTCATCAGGGAATCAGTGACGACGCACATGACATTCGTCATTCAATAATACCAACATGACACCACACACGAACGGCAATAATAATTGTCCCTTGTCCCGTTTTAAATAGTAGGTTCTTTGTCTCAATCCATTTAAAAGTTTTTTTATTACTACCCATTCTTTATATAAATTTGACTAACACCACAACTGTGTAGGTTGACTATATTTTTTTCTGAAGAATAAATTTAAAGGAAACCAGATCTACGCGTCGACAATTTGCGAAGATATTTAATATTTTTTGTAACAAGTAAAAATACATAATATATAATGATGAGGTATCTTGAAAATCAAATAAGGTACTTTCTATACGCACTGCACTGCCACTTCAAAGCAAGCAGTGTTAAAACATTAAACAACGCAAAAGAAGGTGCTGAAATCCGCCGACCCTGTCTTTTTCAGAAATGAAATATTCATTTCAACATTAAAATAATCACCCTACAACAATCAAACTTGTAATCACCGCACTGACCTATTTCCTTCATCATTATCTTCATAGCCAACTCCCTTTAGACCAGACAACATTATTCGTCAATAGCTCACCACCGGTGGTGTGCCGGCACCAATTCCAACAGAACCTTGTTCCACCTGATAAATCGTCATTGATGCAATATGGTCATTTGCCATCACTTCAAATATCATGTCTTGGACACCGTAACATAGACAAGAGCCAAACGGATTATTAGAACTGGATCTTGTCAACACCACAGGTTTTTCTATAGATGTTTTATCACTTCCTCCAAAAAATTCCGTGACTGACTTCCAACAAGAGTCATACTTTACAGAAATCCATTTCTTTTCACCGGAATGTTGTTGAGGATGGCCTCCACCCCCCGAAGATGGGTTGGATGTTGGTGGCGAACAACTTGTTGGACTAATTTCTGGGGAAGAACTTTCATTATTTCCAACACTGATTGATTGATTGTTGGATCCTGTTTGATGGAGATCTTGGTTTTGAATGTTGGAATTATTTCCTTTATTTTTCTTTCCCTTTTTGTTTCTTCCCTGAGGAGCTGGAGTAGGTTGACTGCCACCGTTTCCACCGTTGATGTTGTTGTTATTATTATTGTTGTTATTTCCTCCTACACTGCCAACCCCACCACCACCACCACCCCCTCCACCTGCATGAAGGGATGTTGGACCTGCAGAGTATGCACTGATGTGTGTATTATTCAAGGCAGTAGTGATGGAACTGATGGGACCACTGGTTCCAGGCAGTTTTCCAATGCTAAGCGAGAATGGCAGCAACCGTCTGAGCTGAATCTCCAAAGCAAACTTCTCGCTCAAATTGCACTCGAGTAGGTTCAAGGATGTTGGAAGAGCATGCCACTAACTTGAGGTGAATTCCAAGCGTCTTTGTTCCATTTGCGTTTCTTATCACATGGCAGTCCTCACAAAATACGTGACCACGATAGCATGAAACTGGAAGTTGTGGGACGGGAGCTTCCGCACAATTGTTTCCACAATAAATTATCATTTTCGCCAACACTGGCGAGGAGTCGCCAGGAAAGCGGAGTGAGCCCAGGCCATGGCTTCTTCCAGGTTCGTACTGAAGATCTACAGGGAAGTAAAAGCTCAGTCCACGGAAGTGGAGTGCAAATAGTTGACGCTGTTTGTCGTACACGCCGGGACGTGTAGCGCCAAAACAGCGATCTATTTGATCCACGGTAGGAATCACATCCGTCCCGTTGAACACAGTTCCACTGAAAAAAAATCATTAAAAACGTTATCATATTTTGTTCGGGTGCTGATTTCAAGAATCATCAAGATAAGGTTAGAAGTTTTCATTATTTTGAGAGAAAAAAGTATATATTCAAAGTTCATTGGACTAAGCACAGAAAATGGTCAAGTATGCTACTATCCACTTGCATTTCGTTTCTACATACTTACCAGTACTTGAGACGAACCAACTTGAGATTATTAACTTCAATAAGTTTGAGCCGTTGAGAACTGGAATCATAGATAAGACGGATTCCGTCTAGAGGCAGGTCCAAGATGAGATCATGGGCTAATGGCATCTATGAAAAAACAGATATAAAAGAGCATATAAGGTAAAAACCATTTTATTTTGAGGTCTCACTCTTTGCCTCTAAATAAACCGCATGACTTAACTAACTGGTTTACCGAGAAATTGCATTGATTTTATAATTGCCCTTCATCATAAATGGTTTGAAATATCACAATTTATGTGTCATATTTCCCCATTCCAGTGCAAATATGAATTATCTCTTCTTATTATCATCAAGAAGTAATTGTTTGTGGTCTAATGCTTACGCTGACATATTTTAAACACACATGTGCAAGTTTTTGTTTAGTGAAGCGTGATGAGAACGTGATTTGAAACGTCATTATCATCAGATGCTTTAACAGATCATTACCCTTATGTGTAAAGTGCAAAATCAACAAAACTGTATTTATCTCCATTCATTTGTTGTTGACTTGATAAAAAAAAGTAGACTAACTGCTGACTGCTTACTTTAAAATGCGATATAATGAAAATTTGAGTTGATAAAAATTCATTAACCTTGTTTAAAACAAACAATGAATGATATGTAAATGATATATGAATAACAAGAGAAGTAAGCGTATATGCATGCACGGATAACAAATCAAGCTACCCAGACTCTGTGACTACGTCTTGAATTCTAATTTAAAAAAATATTTTTCCATTTCATCCATAACTCAACTCCCAAAAAGTTAATCATTCTTCAAATCAATCTTGTCGGCTTCGGTTATCATTCATCGTCTTACGATTTGCACTGAAATGTTCATAATTTCTGATAACGTTGAACAAACCATGAATACAATTACAATACAACTCGTTGGGAATTTTTTTATTCGTTAGAGCGTTATCAACAATCAACGGTCGTTTATGTGTTTGCTCCTCAAATCTGTCGGTATGTATGTACAATGTACATATGCATGTCCGCCCTCTCATGATCACATACATTGTTCAACCGATTTGGATCAAACTTGGTACATACATAAGTTGTATATACACAATACAGCGTAAGGTCTTCAACCCAGTACCATTTCCATCACTCAGGGGTTTCCCCCGTGGGTAGGGGGTGAAAAATCATAAACTTCAGTAATTTCCACCAAATGTAAATATAATGTTATAATATTAATATTAATAAAATAATATATCATATTACATGAGATATGTATCTTAGGGGATGAAAAATCATAAACTTCAGTAATTTCCACCAAATGTAAATATAATGTTATAATATTAATATTAATAAAATAATATATCATATTACATGAGATATGTATCTTAACAGCAACAATATAAGCTGTAACGGTTCTTAATTATCCCTTTAATAGAGTTTATACAACTCATGCATTACGTAAAACTGTCAAAATGTTAATACATTAGATATTAGATTAGATATAATACACAGCAAACCTACAGCAAACCAGAGTTGTCTTATTGACACTTGTATGAAAGTCAATGCGATACACTAGTTTGTTTTATAAACATGAATGATGATGAGCGCAACAACATTATAGTTCATGTTACTGTTATATATATATACTTAATACATAATTCCTCTCTATAGAGTGGAGTTCAAGGACGCACATGCATGCACATGTGTTTTTTAACAATTCAAAAAATACAAACGAATTAGCATACAGAGCCTGTATAAATAAACTCATTTCGGTTCGGGAACCTTTTATTATAAAATTATGTATGATCATACGAGCTAGTAATGAGTGCTGTTAGTGCTGTGCAGACACCAATTCCAAATAATAATCTGTGAATGACATGTTTACCTGATCATTGTAGATCACATGAGCTGACTTGATGACAGTAACCTGGGACTGGATGATTGCCACGGACTGGGAAAAATGCATTCCTGAAAAACAAAAACATGTTTGCTGGTGATTTAAATGGTCCACTTTAAAAACCTGCATTTTGATTTCAATTCAAAGATTTTAAAAACACATGCTAAACCCTTATGATCTTCTTGCATTTTAAAAAGTCATGATCAAAAATAAACTTTTTCACTGTCATTAACTCCCCTCCCATCAATCATGTATAAATCATCATGATAGTGTTAATTTAAATAATTTTATCGCCAGAAATTGGTGTTTTACATGAGGTTAAACAACGTGAGTAAAGTGACTGACACGCATACCTAAAAGGAATTCCCATTGTTCCGTCTGCAATCCCTGTTCAGGTATCACCTCAAGATCCAACATTTTTCCAACGTTAAATCAAAAGGCTGCCTTCTTGCTATAGGAAAAGGTGTTGGTGGTAGTCTCGGCTCTCTTCTGATCTCCTGAGATTTTGCGCATTTCTTCTGTTTCTATGCGTAGAAGCGTTATTAAAGAAGTTGATGGAAAGGGATAATCTCCAGCACAGTTTTGCAATAAATTGCAACTATTGCAGCATGTTTTTCATGTCTCCTTTGTCTCTTCCATCAATTGACATTGATGCTAATGTCACATGCTCACGTCTAGTCCTTCATGATGATGGTGTGGAAGAGCAGCCTGCTCCAGTTTTCAAACGAAGGCACAATAATATAATAATGTATCATGTGCATTTATTGGAAGGGAATTATTGACGATGACGATCCTGAGGTCAATGCTGGGTGGCACAAAATCTTTTCCTTTGTTGAATTATTATTTTTCCTGTAATCCAAATAAAATCGTGATTAATATAACATACACATACACCTGCAGAGTTGTAAAAACGACAGAATGGCTTTTTGTACACAAGAAACCCAATTTTTACATTACACCCACAAAATATATAGAATGAGGGATATTTTTAGGGAGAAAACAAAAGAACAACCTTTGCTTTTGCAGAACAAAAAAACAATGTGCTCTGCTCTGTTGCTGTTTTTAATGCATGGTTTCTTTTCTTCTTCGTTTCGTGAGAAATGCCAGATAAGAGGAGATACCAAGAAATACGAAAACCAAGTGTAAAAAAATCATGACGGATGAAGCACACGCTACAGCAACAACAACCAATCATTTTCCACAACAAATATACATTTACGTATGTACGAATGATTTTTTTTTTGGGACACCAACATTAGAGGGATCAGAGGAGAGTCATAGTCATATTAGATAGTAGAGGATGTCTAAAATAGTGACGCCGTTTTTATTGCGATTGCTTGTTATTGGGAAGGGTTGTGGTAATGGTGTGATGATAGTAAAGGGTATACTTACGTACTTAATATAAATATAAAGTATGTGTTTTTACTATTTTGCACAAAAACAAAAAAAAAGTTTGCATTGCATAAACGGAACTGCGTTGTGTTGTGATTTTGAAGTGACGTGATGTGATGGCTCTGAGGTTTAGTAGTACTAACAGCGTAAACAAAACAAGACCACGCATTTAACTTTGTACTTCTGTATTATACCTCACACAACAGCTCACCTCATCATGCCATCATATCATCATGATGGATGATAATCATAGCGTCATATTCGTCCTTTTCAAGTATGCGTTTTAAAGGTATCTGACTCTTTCTACTTGAACTGCTAAAAAATAGCATAGTCATGCATGCATGGATGTCTACTTATTCATAGAAAAAAGGGGCT
>JAHZNC010003984.1:0-20548 GCA_027744095.1 Zhuqinia jingwanae | reverse complement strand
ATAGAACAACAGCAACCTCAATAGAACAACAGCAACCTCAATAGAACAACAGCAACCTCAATAGAACAACAGCAACCTCAATAGAACAACAGCAACCTCATACTTAGCAATAATACTTGTAGCTCAAAAGCAGTTTACATTCTAATCATTATAATCCAAATACTATAAAACAATTAGCCATTGGGCAATTGAAAATATACGAAAACCATTTTAAATCAATAATATTTAGGATGTTGCGAGTGTTGTTAAGCTATAAATATTTTTATTTGCTCGACGTTGGTTGTTTACGCAATCATACCGGATCAACAATTAAATCATGTCAAAGAAATACTCTTGAATATTGTAGTATGCTTGATGAAAATTATTTGGTCGTTACATACATATTGCCTCATGCTTCCAACAGTGTACTATCAATTAATATAATGGGACCTATTTGCAAGTCTATCTGTTTACCATTTTGTCACTTTTCTTATTTGAAAAAGTTTGAATAGTTTGATAAAAAGGGTTACGAAACTTCACGAAAAGCATAAAATTGGTAATACTATTTTGTTACACTTTACCCCAAAAAGATCCTCGTTATCACTAATGCCGAATCCTATTTGTGGGGCCCTGAAAGTGTTTGCGAGGGCTTACCCTTGAAACAAAAAAGAATGTAGTCTGACTGTGACGTAATATGACAATTCTCGAACACGGCTATTTAAATTTACCTATATAATATGAGAATATCGTTGTTAACTGCTCGGGATTTATAATTACTACATTTTACTAAAATGTTGCAAATACATCCTTCATCCTCTAGAATTCTTTTTACATTTCTGCCCGGCAATAATTTTTGGCATTTTCATCTCATATTGGCATATATTTGGCGTTTGTACATTTGAAAGTAATAATAGGTACATACCTCGAAGCCGCCTACATACCTACCTACATGCATTTTAAAGGAACAAGAAATAAATTATTAGTAAAAAATGCATAAAAACAGTGTAGAAAGAGGTGCAAAAGTGATATATTCACCCTTCTTCTTTCTCGCAAAAATTAAGCATATAAAAGGTAAACACAGCCAGTCGCGTCGCGTGCAATGCATTTTATCAACTGAATTGGGAAAACTTTATAGGGATTAGCAATCCACCAGATTTATGCGCAAAATAATGTGAATATAGATACACATTCAAGAGCATACAGATACATTATATCCATAAAATAAAAACAGTAAAATGTAGATTTAACTTTTTTTACATGGAACATATTTTTGTGCAGAGTAAAAAAAGCAACCAATGGTCTTGTGACTGCTGCTGCTGTACAATGTAGTGTTTGTGTTGAACCCAAGGTCAGGTGTCGCCTTTCATTTTATAGTCGCTTCTAATATCAAAAGAAGCATACGCCGAAAAACATGACCCAGCCAGCCAGCCACAGAAACATAGATGAAAGCATTACTAGTGTGCCAAGTTTTGTATTACTCATTCATATTATCACAAGCTATAGGGTTGCTAATTGAGTTCTATATAATCTGCAAAAATGGATGTCTGTTGTATATAGCATGCCATGACATTGGTGTTGCCCAAGTAGGCACAACGCAATGTAAATGAAACTCACACAATTTTGGACTAATTTCCTGCTGACGATGGCCATCATAATAGAAACGACAGTGTGGTAGTCGGATTGGGAAAGTCAAGTCAACCACATGCTGCTGCGGCGCTGCTGCGCCGTAGATTTATATACAAATCTTTTTTGTGTATTTTTACTGCAATATATATTGCAGTTTTTTTTGCATTGCAGTAGAGTGAAGATTGTGCAAACAGTGCCTTTTCTTTTGTGTTGGGATTATTATTAAGAGATAAGAAATCTTTCTTTGTGGGTTGCTAGCAATAAAATTGGATTTTTGTTTGTGTTATGATGATCATCAGGACTATCCTCGGTCTCCTCACATCAAAAGTTTTTGTCCATGATACACAACAACATGATGTATCACCGCGTTGTACATCATGCTAGCTAACGTGGACAAGGCAAACAATTCTTGGTGTTTTCCCCCAAGAATAATGGAAAAGTGAAAGTACCCAAAACACAACATTTTTTTAACGTATACAAGCAAACATTAAGACGATAATAGGGAAATAAACATTAACGCACGAGAACCGGGATCCATTACTCATCGCTTTACCTGCATAAGTAAGTATGGAAAGAATGGATGTAGTAAAAGTAACAAATACCAGCTTGCCTAACAGTTGCATCAGGTAAACGGAAAGGATATAATATTTAATGTTCATTATATTATGTATGACATATGGGGAAGGTTGAAAAAAATTTTTACCAGCATTTACATTTATACAACATGAAACTATAAACCTGAAATTCTCGCAATAAAATCGATATGAGAAATTAGAATAATTATTTTTTATACAATATGTAAATATGTACAAACATTTTTTTTACACTTTCGGGGGCGATTTTTAATTATTTTTTGAATGCAAACGTATGATGTCGGAAATGAAAGCAGTAACACGACAATTTTCATACAGTATTTTCCGCACTTGTAATAAGGAGCGTTCCCAGTTTAACGGCACAAGTTTCTCAGTCGCCAAAATTTCCTACTCTTATCATCAATTACATAAGCGACAGTTGAGGCAGAAAGATATTTTCTTTGGTTTGTACCATACAATTTTTTTTATGTGCTAACGCTAATAATGGAAGCGAAACTTGTGATTTTTTGTTGTTGGAAGGAATTAGGAAGTACAAATTGCCAAATTATATTGCATATTATTGTGCCTAAGCGAGTTCCTCATTAGCAATCCTATTAATTAATCACTGTAATTTTTGAGAATTTTCTCTTTATAATTCCAGCTGCCAGCATGCCATAAGCATAATTTTAAGCAAGAACAAAGGCGACGCTGAAAAGGCAGCTTTGCTCACAGGAAAGAAAGGATTGAAGAAAGATGTCTCAGCAGCATCCGCATCATCATCACCATTATCAACATCATCCTTGTTCCTCATTCCTACACTCTCCGAGACAATGGCCATGAACTACAACCACTACACTTGTTCAGCTGCGGCAGCAGAAGACTATCATACACTTTGCATGAATGATAAAATCTTGAAGGATCCAGAAACACGGCTACAAAAAGATGATGATGATCTGCTGAAACAAGTTTCTGCCGTTAAGTGCACTTCTTGTGACAAATGTAAACTTAATTACCGTAATTAAAAGAATTTTCTCAAATTATTGTTGTTCAGTTGTTGGGCGCTCGGAAGTGGTGCCTACACACAAAAGTGAATACTTACATTAATTGCTTTTTATTACTTCTAAAAAAACTAACGTACAAACGCACATGTATTTTGTTCAGAACGCAGAGTTCTCAAGAAAAGTTGTTTGTAATGAAAATTGGTTAATTTTCAAAAAGTAGAAAACTTGGCTGTTGAACAAGTGAAAGTAAATTAGACTAAGACGAGAAGAGCATCAAGAACATTTGCAAAGTAAATGCATACCACTTCCGTGATGCGAAACGCTCCTTTCTTATTTCGCTAATGAAGACGCTAATGAACGAATTAAAAAATAATTATCATGTCTCCTCTTCTAGATCCTTTTAATATTTAACGGCATAACTATTTAATAGTATCATATATTACGCCTTGCTCAGTTATGTATGAAATATATATTTCGTATAATTTTTTTTATTTGTTCTTTTTTAGCTGCCGCGTTGTTGCTCAACGGAAATTACCACAGCATAAATAAAATCCTTCAAAATATGGCGAAACCGGATGGATGGTCAAAAGTAATGTTTCATTTTTTAAACAACATTTTTTTTTGCGTCACAAGTTGAAAATGAAATGAATACCGTTATTGTACAAATCATTCAATATTTCAGGTTGAAAATGAAATGGACCGACTCGTACTTTTCGTACTAAATCAAATAATATACAGAGAGTATGAAGTACCTGATGAAGATGAACTTCAAGTGGAGTATGCCTTTCCCCCAAAAACGGATCTAGCAAAAATTTTGTGGATCAAAGGAAATGCCGTCGGGTTTTACAGCGCAAAGCCTAAAGGTAATACTAATGAACATGTTGTACTACAATTTATAATGCTTTGAACTATTTTAGAAACACTGAACAACTTTAAAACACATTTTGACATGCACTGAACAGCTTTAGAATGACTTTTATACAAGGTATATAATATATGAGATTCTTGTTAGTAGGTATATACATTACTCAACTCAAGAGCACCATATTTTCTGTTGCACAGGGTCCCTAGACCTTGACTCAATGGATTGGTACAGGATGACTGTGTTTGACACCCTCTTCATTAGACATTCCGAGCGTAGGAAGGGCTATGCTTCAAGTGCAGTTGAAGATATCATAAAGGAATGCACGGATCAAAATGTAGGATTTAGTGTTCCTATTTCTCTACCCATGGTTCAAGGTGAGCATGCATCACGTATCACCCCAATATTATGTGCATACAATTATTACATAATATATACTACATAGACATGCACAAGAAAAACGTATGTCTGTAAAATTCTTCTTTTTTACTTAAAAATTGAAAACGCGTACATCTGAAAATAGTTTTTTTTTAAATTATGATTTCAAATTATTTATTTTATACGTTTCCGCTGATTGAATATACTTCAAAGTTTGCATTTGATTTAATAAATTATTATTTTATTATTCATCTAGTGTTGAAAAAACATCTAATGTTACATCCATCTGACCGGATGAAACTTTGGGAGATTATCGGATGTGGGCTAGAAGGCAGCTGTCAAATCCTCTGGTTCCTCCTCAACAGAAGATAGCGACGAAGTCAAAGATGATGATAATATATTTCTTATGTTTCTTTGGGTGCCTCCTTTGTAGCCGACGCTTCCTTAGTTTCTTCAGTCACTACTACGACTGGGACAGGTCCTTGTGGCTACAACAAATATATTCAAGAAATACCCTTTACTACATAATCTTTTAAACATGAACTCTTAATATTTTACAAAAGTACAAAGTGATGCAATAAACACATACCTTGTCATTGATAAGCTGTTGTTGGTTTAAAGCATCTTCTGTCTTGGATTGTGACAATATGTTACTACTTTCCGGGATGCCATTCCCATTACCCATATCGAAATCTACCAACAAGTTTTCACTGTCGCCAGCTGGCCCAGCTCTTGACACAGAATTTTCTTTCTTTTCTCCTGATTCCTCTGTTGATTGTGTATGGTTAGAATTAGCACCAACTTTATTTGTTGTCTTCTTCCCATCATCGGACTCTGTTTCCGAGTCTGAACCAGACTCTGAATTTTCCTTTGAACTTTCTTCTTCCGATTCCGAATTGGTCGAAGGAACATCCTTTCTATTGTAGAGCACCACCTTCCTGGACTTCCTTTTCGTTTTTTCCACACCATTGCTAGTGGTCTTATCAACTTGCTTCTTTTTCTTTTTATCAGCGTCATCATCAGATGATTCAGATCCAGACTTTCCGCTGCCAGACCCACTGTCTTCTGAGTCGGATTCAGAATCCTCTGTACCACTCTCACCTTCACTGCCGCTCTCTGATCCACTTTCTCCGCTACTTGATTCCGATCCTGAACCAGATTTTTCCGAGCCTTCGCTTTCCGAGTAGAATGAGCGATCTTTCTTACCTTTTTTTTTCGTTTTATTTACCAAATCAGTTCCCAAGTCAAAATTGAAAGATTCAGCCGTGGTACTTGATGGTGGGGGTTCCACGTTGCGTAATGTGGGATCCGGAGCGTCTAAAGGATAATCAGGAAGATCCTGATATTCTGCTGCTCGTGTATTTAAGAAGTGTGACATTGATCCTAATTGGAAATGATCCCGATCTACAAATATAAAATCAAATAAATATTTTAAGTAAGCTTAAATTAAGATCCTTCATGTCCCACCTCTACATCATTCATTCCTCACTCTTGACTTTTACAGTAAGTAAACATTTGATACCTCGATATTTAGATTGAAGCACTGGGGCGGGCTTGGACGAGAGTAATATCTTCCTGGCATACTTTGTTAGTTTAGAGTCCGGCTTCTCTGGGAATAAAAGATGACGAATAAACCTGGCCCTGTCCCGAATGTCGTAACTCTGATCATATCTTGCCAAATTTAACACGTACTGACAGAGCAATGTTGTCTGTTTTGGGTTTGTGATGTGAAGTTTTGCAGCCAAGTTGATAATCTGAAGCTTCACTGTATCATCCTGGTTAACCACAAAGCACAAACATATTTAATTATAATTATTACTTAACTACCCCAGCTACCCCTATCTTGTTTACAATGTTATCACCTCATCTGGAAATGTTTTGGCCATTTTTCTAAGCACGTCTGGAGGCAAGTGTGGGAGTCGCTCGCAATATTCACCAAGCAGCCAGAGAATAGCAGCCCGAGCTGGTGGGACAGTGACACGATCAACCATTTTAGCTAATTGTGTTATCACTGGTTTCGTACCACTCCTCTGGCTTTGCAACAGTGTTTTCGCAACCACGACAGCTCCTCCAACAACAGCGGCTATAACAAAAAATTAACAGATTTGAAAAATGTAAGTAATTTTTAAACATGAATTGATCAAAAAAAGTTACAACTTACGATCCCGATGTGAAAGCAAAGACACCAGTCCATTGAGACAAGTTTCTGCGACTTGTTTGATATTGGAAGCACATCGTCCGATAGCCTGAATGGACGCTGCAACAAACTCCTTATCGTTGCTGGAAATGTACGTTTGAAACTCACGAAGAATGGGAGGAATGTTCATTTCATTGGCTATGTTTGTTAAAATCTCCAGTTTTAGCAGCTTAATTTGAGTTGGGTCGCTGCTCCGAACGTAAAAACTTTTCAAATATGGTTCAAAGAGTGACTGGTTTTTTGAAAGATTAATACAGAAAAAAAATACCAAATTATTTCTAATAACACAAAACTTTTTATACACAAGCACTACACAGTCAAAGCTACGATAACAATCAAAATTGTAATTACAATATTCTGCAAAGCCAGCCCAACCCGACCGACACCGAAAAGCAAGAAAGATTGATATTCAACGATGTTTAGAAATGGAGATGAAAAACGTTCCAAAATACATTATTGGCAAGCGAGAAGAAGTGGTAAACATGAAATACATATACATCAAGTCATATAACGATCAAAAGATTTTATACGTATCTACAATTATTAGAGTATTTGAGGAAGCAGGAAAGTTTCTAATAGATATAAAAAGTAAAACAGAGAAAATGAGAAATATCAGTAGAAATTTTTAGTGTATACACTTACTTACATTAGCAACCTGAATAAAAATGGCGAATTTTGACAATAAATTACTTTTATTCTACCTTACCTTTCTTTCAGTAGACATTGCAGCAATACAAGTCAACACAACGGCTTGAACCTCGGTGTGGGACCGCAGCAATCTGATGAGAGCTTTCACTACAACCGGCACCTCGGAACGTGGTGCGCAATGATAATATAATTGAGCGACCGCCATTACCACCTACGAGAATAGACAAATGAAGAGATATTAATATTCTTTCCCTTGCTTGCTTACTACATATCATTATCACGCCAAGTTACAGTTTTAACCTACAGCTGCGTTTCTACTCTGAAGTAATGGCTTAGAATTTTTCAAAAGAAGTCTGTGGTCATGGTCCATGGCTGGTGGCTTTGATTTTGCATCTTTCTTCTCATCATCACTTTCATCAGAATTTTCTTCGTCATCCTCATAAAATGGCCGCTCTTCTCCGTCAATTGTCAGATCCTTCATAAATACGACCCATTATTTTGAGTAATTATTGCATTCTACAGTGTATCAAATTGACTACACAACATATTTATTGTTCACACTTACTCGAACAACAAATATACAAACATAAAATGTGCTGTCCGCTTTCCAGCAAGCAAAAAATAAACTTTCCAAAAATTAATATTTTACAATTTAACTCACCTTTAAAGCCCTTTGAAAAGTGGAAATGGACAATAGGGCCAGATCTTGCTGCTCTTCTGCATATCTTACAAGATACACGTACACTAGTTTCTTGACCTCCACGTTTTTAGAAACCACATTTTTCACAACAGCAGGAAACAATTCTGAGGCATCCCGTCCTTTCGCAACCATCTGAAACATGAAATTATGAAGATTTAAGAAAGTAAATAACATAACGCACACTTTTACAAAAATCAGAATAATTTAAGTACCCCAATAATTCGTTTCATGGCCTCCAGCTTCATGCTATCCCGATTACTATCCAGCATCTGCTTGAGGTCATCATGCCTGAAAAGCATATTGCAATTATACATGTCAGGACTCATGAATTCATCCGGATACGGATATAATGGCACATCATTTGGATCAGGCACTATTAATTCATCAGTTTCCAAAACTGTATACATGTTGCCGAGTGCTGGGCCAGCACTGCTGGCGATGGTATGCTCAATCAATGAATATTCGAAATTCAAACAAAAGCAGTTTCGGGAGGAAACTTGTCAACTTGAATAGTACAAGGGGAAACGTGAGATTTTTTTGTTTTATACGTTTTTGACTTTGTCTTTTTGACTTCTTTTCAACTCTACGAATTGGACATCTTCAAGATAAAATCCAACAAGAAACAATGAAACAAGACAGACATGGACAAAAATTTCAGTCATGACATGAATATGTATGTAATCAGTAAATAATATGCCTTCTTCAATCAAAAAGTTGAAATATTGAAAATACTAATCTAATCTAAATCTTTTTGGTTTGATAAGCAGATTACAAAAAGACAAAGGAAGCTCAAGAAGTTTTAAATAAGTACATACCTATATTTTAACACATGTCGTTTTCTAGCCACATGTTGTTTACCAGATTTACAATTTAGTAGGGAGATTAAAATCAAACTGTGTACGTACATAGGCATATCTAAAACCCATGATTCACTAACACTACTACTACTATCGCTCTTATGACGAAGATAATTTGTTTGTTACACAAACTTGTGGTAATATATTACAAAGACATTGAAAATATAGGCCGTACGTAACCTGAGGTAAGATTAAGGCTCTTGGCTGTATAAAGTGTTTTGTACCTTTTGTAATCGGAACTGAAAAATGACCCTGCTGCTGCATCCCCAGAATAATCCAGCCCATCATTAATTGAGCGTTCCATGGTGGAGGTGGAAGACATTGATTGGCTTTCCCAGTATTCAATGCGTAAACTGAAAAAAATACATATAAAAATCCATACTTAAAACCATATAATTGTCAATTTGTAGATTGTAATTTGTTTTCAAGAATACTGAATTATTATCTAACTCAACATCCGAATTTATTACCAGTAGTCCGACAGAGTTCTGCCAATTATGTGCACTAAATCATCATTCACCAATGGATCATTTACTTTTTACCAGAGTTCACCCATACAGCAACCTTCCACACTGGATTAATTATTATAATTAAATGATCTCTAACTACGACCCGCAAATTACACCTATGTTACAGGGCAAACACCACTCAAACATTTGCTTTTACAATTATCGCGATCGTAAACTTTTAACTTATTTATTCAAAATATCGGAAAAATCCAATAATTTTACGGAAAAAAGATCCCTGGTCTACGGAAAACATCTGATCTTGCAATTCCATCCACGATAACATCCACATCCACCTGTTTTTATAATTCAATGACTACATGTACAAATTAGGCCAAAGAGAGAGATAAATGACGTAGAAAGTGGATTATCATCCCATCATCATAATTTATAATGTTCAATCATGGTCTACCTTTCTATTTATCTGCCTACTACCCACACAATTCGCATTTGATTTTGATTACATTGCATTTCACTTTCTAATATTAATGCAATGTACATGTTTGTTTACTCTTCATGCATGTAATCCACGCATTCATGCACGTCTCAATGCACCCCATCACAGCAGCTGTCAAAAAATATGTACACTCTATACACCCAAATGAGTGGTTTGAAGTTGACGGGCTTTCTCTTTATGACTGGCTCACATGCTTGTTGCTCAAAAGCGCTGGTATTTCGAGAGTGTCCGTGCGGCGTGTACCGTGTACTACACAAGCTTGTATTCTTTCCGCCGATGGCCATACACCTAAGCCTCCTTTCAATTGCAATGAGCCTCGTCTCCGTACAAATTGACATCAACACCAGCTAATTTTTTGTGGAAATTAAATTAAATTTTAAACAGGGGAAATGAAGGTAATTTGTATATTTAGTTGTTTACGTGTGTTCAAAAATAATAATTAGGTGTTTTCACATTTATATTCATATAGTAATTTTCTTCACAAGAATAATAATAGTTTTTTTTTAAACTTGTGCTGTATATATTAGAAGGCCTAATATTAAACATGGATTTTTTTTGGTAATTATTATAGATCAATGTCGCGTTTCCCTCTACGGGAGCGCAAAAGCTCTTCGAAATTCTCGATGAGCACAAGCTCCGAATTTTTTACGAGAAGCGTATGGGAGCTGAAGTAGAGGTTGATTCTTTGGGGGATGAATGGAAGGGATATGTTCTTCGTATCACTGGAGGAAACGACAAGCAGGGATTCCCCATGAAGCAAGGCGTTCTCAGTAACGGTAAGACTAATAAAAAAATTAGCGTGTGTAGTAGTAAATAAGCATTTAGTTTAGTTACAGTCCCAGCTCCAAGTATGCTATCAAGTGCGTGACTTGGCGTTTTTGACTGTTAAATCAAAAGTGCTCCCGCTATACCGGTTGTTGTCATTACTAATAGACAATCGGCACCTGTGTGTACTGACAAAAAAATTAATTTCATACTTTACAGTAAAAAATAAACCTACTACTGGAGTGATAACTAGGTTTTGTATTTAATGAAATTGACTTGATTTGCTTTATGAGATATTTTTTTTGTCGTTTAGTGAGAGTCCGTCTTCTTCTTTCCAAGGGCCACAGCTGTTATAGACCACGTCGTACTGGTGAACGTAAGCGCAAGTCTGTCCGAGGATGCATTGTTGACGCAAACTTGAGCGTTCTTGCTCTGACCGTCGTGAAGAAGGGAGAGGGTGTAAGTAGCTTTCTTTCAATTTTCAAAGTAGCTTTGAATATTTTTAAAAACTTATAATTATGATGACAACTCAGTCCTGCTACTGATTCATTTGATGATACCCATTTACCATCCAATTTTTCTGATAATATAATATACCGACACAATCATTCATTGCTCTTTTTATGAAAATATATAATATACTATATTTTTAATTTGTCCAATAGGAGATTCCCGGACTCACGGATGTCCAAATTCCTCGTCGGTTGGGTCCAAAAAGGGCATCCAAGATCAGGAAATTATTTAACCTGTCTAAGGAGGACGATGTAAGAACTTACGTTATTAAGCGTCCCCTACCACAGAAGGAAGGAAAGAAACAAAGGTTCAAGGCTCCCAAAATTCAACGTCTTATCACTCCAAACATGCTGCAGGTACTGATGATTTTTTTAAATACAAAATTATACCTAATTTGCAATAATGCCACAACCAGGCAGCTGACTTCAGAAGAATTGAAATTCAGTGTTCAATTGGTGTGGCAAAGTAATACACGCTATGAATGATTTGGGTTCCATTGTAACTTATCAAAGGCAGCTCAGTGTACCGGCGACACAATTCAACTCGAATGATATTATTACACTTAATATAATATTCACCTTATTAGAAGTTACATCTGCTAACAAATACTTGTATATTTATTTTACAGCGTAAGAGACATCGGATTGCACTCAAGCGCCGTCGCGCTGAGAAGAGGAAACACGAAGCTGCCGAATATGCTAAATTGTTGGCTCAGCGTCAAAAGGAAGCTAAGGAGCAGAAGGAAAGTTTGCGTCGTAAGCGTTCCGCTTCTCTTAGAGAATCGAAATCTTCTGTTTCGAGTAAATAATCTGTTTGTATTTTGAAAATAAAATGTACGGAGTTGTCATCAGCTCTTAAATAAAATGTGAGCATATTCATTTAAAGATTTTATACACAAATATCAAAAGCATTTTGCATTTTTTGGCGGTATGAAAAGCATGCATCTCGTTCACTCAAAAAAAATCAATTCATACCAAAAATTTCCAGCTGGCATGCTTCCATAATCAACGAACGTTAACTTTATTTTCAATCATTTTATTACGTAGCATCCCACATTAAATACGCAAATCATATTTGGAAACAGATCCAGTAATATAGTAGCTGTAGCAGTAATCAGAATTCAATTACATTTTAGTATTTTGGAAAGAAAAAAAAATCGTTCAAAGCCCTTGTTTAATTGCAAACCTATTAACCAAAATCCACAATGCAAGTCGCCCTATTTAGCTAACACGAAAATGCATATTTTTAACATCTTAGTAGTAGTAGTAATAGTAAATATGTTTCCCTCTCCTTAAACACATTATTTCACGTGTTTGAATAATATTTTTATATCCGTAACCGTACCGTCATGATTTGTCGCACCCCACATGATTCGTTTGCGAGAGATCGATAATTCGTGTTATTTTGGAATCAAGTCAAGTCACAAAGAACAGCAGTAGTCGATACATAGTTTTCGAGAACATTTTTTTTCATTGGTTTCAATGATTCTAGCTTGTATTGAAACTCTGTATTTTTTATTTGCCATTAATTGGTATTTTTTGTTCTAGCACTAAACAGGAATTACGCACGTGAACAAATGCACATGCACATATTTATCGACATCAACCCTTTTACCATCATCTTCATTATCATCATACCAATCTAACAAGTTCATCAGCAAAAACTATTTTTATGTAATAAATTATATAGGACTTTTTGTAAGTTAAATATTATTTTTTTACTGAATTCTAGATAAATCATATACACTCTATTTTATTATGCAATGAGGAGATACTGACTCTACATACAGGAGTAAGTTAGTGAATGTATTGTTGTTTGTTAGACCACCACACTTGGTTTTTTTTGTAGAATTGGGTCTTTGACAATAAGCGATTGTGCTCACCATTCTTACAGTAATAATGTCAGTCATTTTTTTGCTTCTTCTTCTTATTGGGATTGATTGATAAGTGAAACTCTAGAGATTACATATATATAGCATGCAAGTATTTTAAACGTAACATACTTAAATATGTTAATTATCCTCGTATTATTAATTACAATTACAACGCTTACAACATAACATTCAGTCAAGAACCTTTGTCATCTAAGGAAAATCAGAGTACACACAACAATATACAGTGGATTGGAACATTGGAACATTGTTTTATAAACATAACAATTTCAATAATAATAATAATAATAATAATAGAATTATATACATACAATAATCAGAAGAGTGTCAAAAGTAAATTAAAGCGACGCAAGGACGACAAAGGTGCTTGTCTCTAATACCGAACATTTCCATTGCCACCTGCTCCTCCAGCACGATTTACTTGTGATCGCAAAGCTTCACTTGCGAGTCCTGCGGCAGCCCCTTGTACATGCTCGTTACGCATCACTCCACTGGTGAATTCCTGTTGTGCTTTCGCGAAACTTGCTCCGCTGCTTCTGTAGATACGGTGTATCTGCAAAAAATATATTGGTAGAATCAAAGTTTGATTATCAAACCACTTCCGGTCACACACATTGTCCATTGTTAAATTGGAGATGGGTGGGAAGCACTTACCCTGACTAGCATAATCGCATCAAAGAATGCGTTAACAGCAAATCCAAGTCCAACAATCAGAATTACAATGCCAATGAAGATGTGCAATGCACCCCCCACTTTAATGGTCCATATTCCTTCAATTATGCCACTGGAATCCAGAATAATAATTTTGATGATTAGAGTAATATTTTTTTTCTGAGAAAATGTCTTTTAAACGAAAAAGGTTTTTTGCTTACCATGCTCCTTGCATTGTTAAACAAAAGAGTACACTGAAAACGATTTGGAGTATGAAGCAGAGAAAGAATACCATAAAATTGAAAGAACTGTCACTCCTGCAATACAAAACCAAAAAAGTTTACTTTTAACATTTTTTTCTGTTTAAACTTAAATTTTCTTGTCCATTTTAATATATTATGATATGATAACTTACTTGAAGGCTTTGTAAGCTGGGCGGAACCAACACACGTATGACGCAGGCGAGAAGATGACAATGTAGAAAAGGGATAACCCGAATCCAACAAAGTCTTTAAACTCTGCAAGAGTGAAGATTCTGAGGAGGAATGCCAATGAGTTAATTAAAAGCATCATGAAATGAGCTATCCACAAGTAGTATAGATTTCGAACGATTCTCTGAAATTCCACTGGAATGTCCACATTGATGTCTTGATAGAAACATGGTTGGATAGGTAGCTTATCAGGTAGAGGTGGCCAGTTATTTCTTCTCGCTAAAAGTAATTAAGTAAAGTAAGTAAAATTTTAAGTGAATAAAAATTATGACCTGTACAGGAGGGTGGGAAGATCCTACTATGTAGTGCATATGCTCAAATAAAATCGTATGCCTTTCAAAATCTAAACCTTGGTCGTGTTCGACTAAGTGAGGATTGTAAGGACTGGAGGATCCATCATCCTCCATCCACTCGTGGAAACCTTGATTTTCGTGTAGATCAACACAGGTCAAATGAGGAGTAGAGTGAGACATGATGGAAGACCTTTTTTCACGTCAACAATAAATTTTCCAGTCAATTTACTACTACTATTATGGATCAGATCCATTGGATCTCAACCCAAGTTTGCGACAGAGATGAAACACAGGACAAGATTGTTTCAGTGAGAATTTAAGTAAAAATTATGCAAATTTCATCCTATGATAATGAGATTAGTGTGAAGTAAAACGATAATTCAAAGTTGAGTTGAGCATTATCTAGTACTAGTACTACATACATACGCACACAAACTCTTTTTGAGACTATGAGATCCGTGTGCCTGAGACTGTAAATCTTCAAAAGAACGCGTTAATTTTCTGGTACATTTATAAAACATTCTAGAGCTATACCCATTTGTACTAAAATTGCAATATTTAAAGGTAGAGTAATATAACAGTTAATTAAAACAACGCGTTGAGTATATACCGTTGTATGGGGCATTTCCCAATTCTTCTTCACGTCTCTGAAGTTCCCTTTCTTTCCTTTCGAGTTCCTCTTGTCTTCGCTGCAGCTCTTCTGTCGATATTGGGGGCGGAGCTCCTTGCGCAGGCTGTTGTGGCTTTCCAAATACGGGTGTGTAATCTTGCACGGGAGACATCACTGCAGGTGACCTGGCCGTGTCTCCTCCCGCTGTACTGAAAGGAGGAGGATTAGCTGCGCCTCTAACCGCCTAATAAAAGAGAAATAAATATTCCTTGCGTAAAACTACTGAGGGAATACTTTCTTTTCGTGCTCATGCATTTAAGTCACATTTACGGGGTCAAAGGCATCTGAAGAACTTGATATAGGTACCGTAGTTGGCCTTTGAGGTGCATCATCAAAAGGATTGTAATCTTCGAGGTCCTTAGCTGCATTGTTAACTGTGTTTTTCGTTACCTGTTGTATGGAGGGATCCTATTTACCAGAACGTTAGGAAATGTCACAAATTAAGTTTAATTTCATATTTAAATTTACAAATCAATCACATTAAATTTTGGAAATGTGTGAGGTGAGGATTCGTTTCAAGTACCTGGAAGGGATTGTCATCAAAGGGGTTATCATCAAAGCCTCCTGACATTTTGATGGATAGCGTTTAGGTGAGAGAGTTTGAGTGAGGATAAATAACTAATGTCAAAAGTACTGCTTCCACATTCACACTGTTGGTTGTTGCTATTTTCTTCGACACAGGCAACGGACGGGTAGACGACAAATCACTACAAACTTCTAACCACTCAATTTTGCCCACGGATACGGATTCTCGACTATTATATGGAAATCCAGTATGTGCGCTATGCTGTAAATAAATAAAAGCGATATGTCAAATTTTATATTTCCCAAAACATGACGCACCACATTTTTGTTTTTGCACAATCATTGTAAAAACTCTTTTATGCTATGTTATGCTGCTTTCAATTCTGCGTGCCCTTCCGTTTTAGGAATTGCATTAACGTACTATTTAAACCGTATTAAACGTCCCACAAAAATAATCTTCCTTATTATTAGTAAGTATAACTGTCTAGTACCTTCTATCGAACTATTTAATCTTCCTGAACAATTTCATTGACAAGCGTATGGGAAATGTGAATGAATCAATGACTATTAATGATGACTACGGACAATTGATGTAGCTTATCGTGTGAACTTGATCATGTGTTGTATTTTGTTATAAATGCTTATCAAAAGTACGCTTTATTTAACATTATCTATCACCATGTATTTTACTCCGCCACATCAAATTAACATCTCCGACTTAATCCTGTAATTGAATAGAACTGCCCACTTGCAAAATTTGCGCAGTTCAATGTTCTTTATGTTGGTGGCATGTTTAACAATTATTATTATCTCAAACAAACAATAAATAATTTCCTACATCCAGCATTTAAATCAACCTGTTATTGTCAAGCTACGACTACCAATTAAAACTTAGACGTTGCTTCAGAATCATTTCAGGGCTTTCACTCTGTCCCACAAAGTTCCTGCAATTATTTTTTTCAGTGTACCGACATTCTCATGACTTCCGCAAAAACAAACAAATAAAGATCTCCAAAACCAACCTACCTACCTACGTAAATTTCCAAATTCGCAAATTAATCCTGGGAGTATGGAATACTATAATGTAGGTAGTAAGCCTGTTTATTTTTCAAAAAAAATATACAGTTAAAAATAAAGTCTTCAAATTTCAGGTTTACACACTTAACAACTTCTTCTTGAAGTAAATGTACAGTTGCACCACTAGCACAGCTGTGTGTACAGATTTAAAATGTCTGTTAATTCCTTACACCCCAACTTCCGGAAGTACAATTAGTATAGTAGTTTAAAAGCAAAAGCTTTTTCCTCCTGTAAGTTGAGCAGCTACTATATCTAGCACTAAAATAGTAAACATCCCATGAATAATTTCTTGTGACTGAGTTATATACGACGATGTATATTTTTAACAGCAGACTTTAGAGCGTGTGTATTGTGTTATGTGCTTGTACTTTTGCATGTTATAAAAGAGAAAGGTTTAAAAAAAGATACCTGCTGCTGGAAAATATGTATTATGTTATATCCTTTTCCGAAATATTTTTTTTCTCAGACCTCCTCCGTCATTTTTCCCTTCAGCTGAAGTATAAATGTGGGCCGGGCAGAATATATGCCTTTTCGTGTTAAAAAATGCAAGTAGCAAAGGCTGAGAAAATGGTCTTGTTCTAGTAATGTCTCATGACTATGATGATGATAAATTCATGTAGAATTTTTTTTGTATTTACGTACTTTACCTTATTACTTGAGTGCCCGAGTGCCTATCTACATGAACGTGTAAATGAGTTTACCTATTATTACCTACACTGTGCTGTGGTGTAGGCTTTATTAGACGGGGAAGTAAAGTAATGCTCTGATGCTGGCTTATGAAAAACTTGTTATTTTCCGTACATCTGTACAGAAAATCTGAAAGTTTTAGCAAAAGAGGAAGACTACACACAAAAAACTGTATGCTTTCCTTATGCGTACATTACGTTACATATGTATATAATATTGACAGATACAGACAAACGAGTAGATAGAGAGAGGGTATAAACGAAGGAAGGCGAGAAATTGTACTACACATGCTTAAATTTTATAGGTATTATATTAAATTATGACAATATAGCATTTAGTACTACATACGGACCTAAAAAATATTAAAGTAAATTATATGTAAAACATATACCATCATACCACCACCGCACACACACACACAGTTTTAAGTTGACACGCGAAAGGATGAGTAAAAACGAAATGAGCTGCTGGCTGTTTTGTTACATTTGCCATAATAGAAAAAATTATCTTTTCTCAAAATCAACCAACATGATCCATGCAATATCATAATGGTCATATTGGTCATAGTGTCATATAGTTAAATATCACATGCCAATGTCAACTACTACTTCTCAGTTCTGCTGAGCTGAGTGTGTGTGTTGTGTGTGAGTAGTCAAAGCAAATTAAATTATTCCAATGACAGCATCACTAATAATTAGTAATTAACTATGTAGATTTAATATAGCTTTGTAGTTTATAAGAGATTTTTTTGCGTTTCATAATGTTCATTCAGTAGTGGAGCAGATTAATGTAAAACATGGCATCCAACAAAATACTAAAGCATGTATCATAAAAATAATATATTGTTTTGTGTATTTTGGACTTTTTTGCATTTGGATAGATGATGATGATGATGTGACTCATAAAAAGCGTCGGCTTATAATAAAACCAACAATACTGCTGTTTTTTATATGAGAAATGATGAACATGAACAATATACAATAGTAGACTAGACTTGTGGAAAATAAAATCAGGTAAGCTTTTTTTTGCCTTTTGCCACATCTACTACGCTCAGTACTCCTCCTCAGTCCTGTGACTACTGACCACAACAGCGATGATATGTTATGTAATGTATGTAATATGAGACTCTCTGAGGTAGGTATATGTATATTGTATATATTCTTCTTCTTTTTTTTGCATAACACTTTATAGTAGTGAGTGAGTAGATCTCTCTCTCTCTCTGGTCCACTTGCAACTGTTTCCTCTATTCCCTCACTCACTTTAGTCCCTTTTATATACCATGCTATTTAAATAAATAGAATTATTATAGAATGCTGCTGAATTCTCGCCATATAATATATCCATCCACTATATTCCATAATATATTATTTAGGTGTAGGGAGTTTTCTCCATTTAATACTTTTACACAAAACAATATACAGAGGATGTTGTAGAATGCATGTACGTAGGTAGTTATTTTATAGAGTATAGAATATAATCACAGTAGTAGAACTACTGCTGGTCACTTCTAACGTTCTTGAGTTGTTGGGTTGATCCCACTCAAGCGAGCAATATCCCGTTTTATGATAATCCTTATCTCTCTCTCTCTCTCTCTCTGAATGACGTTTGTTTTGTGTAGCCGAAATGAAATTCATAATTCATGCAACACAACACCAACACACATTAACATAAAATATTTTATAATCTATTGAGCATACGGCACACATATTTTTTTTCTTACATCTTGTATGCATGTAATACTTAATACTTTTGATCATTATTATAAAACTTTGTTAATTACAAATGTGTTTTTTGTTTTATACAAAGCTTGTACAGCTATATAATAAGCTTATTGTTTGCCATAAATATTTTACAACGCAAAAGTAAATACTACTCTCATATTTATTTTAGTAAGATTTGATAATAGCTCAGAGTAGATAAAACATTTTACAATTTTTGGATTACAATAATTACTTGAATTATCTACCCATATATTTTATCCCCTGATTTGTCATCATATTCATCATCGTCATCATGATATGTATAATGGCTAATGGTTGTATTGTGAACTATGCACGATCGACTTGTCGCATGCAAACAAACTGTGGTGAGATTTGATGACGGCTTGGATCGCCATAATATTCTATCGTAAATTCGTTATTGATCGTACGGAAATATTCGGTTTTCAAGAGCAGCAGCAGCAGCAGATGAACTGTAACTATAAGAACTACATAATAGTACATACAAAACATAATGTTCCTTTTTTTACTTTTACTTCTCGTGAAAGCCAAAAGTTTTGTGATTTTTTAGCAAGTTGTGTATGCATGTTGAGTCATGCACTCATGCATGACGTATAAACATGTGTACATAATACGTAAATGCATGGGGCGTGCAAAAAATAAATCATTGACAAAATGTTGACAAAAATGCCAATGCATCCAATGCATACATGTCCATTTATTTATATGATACAGATTTCGTATTTATTGGATTTTATCACTTTAATACACAACATCATGTCAGGAATTATTAAATGAAACATAGCCAAATAAAAAATATTAATTAATTTGGTAAAATTATGCACAAACAATAACAGTATGTAATTTGTCAAGGACGTGTAGGTACAAAGGTGTGATTTGACAAGCATTTTTTCTCATGTTACCCCAAAATTATAATTTTACTCACTCACGCTTACTATATACAACAAAAACTTGTGATTTCATTGTGTATTGTCATGCAAAGTTGCATACAACTCCATGATTGCTTTATGCTATACGTATTACAAAAGCTTGCATTATGCACGCTTCAGATTCTGCTGAGATTTTTACTCCATGAAACGCTAAAATTGAAGAATGGATTTTTACATAATAGGTAGGCATATTGTACAAGAATGAGAATGAAATTTTGAAATGAATACTAGGTATATACATAAATAGTAGTGCAAGCAAACTATTCTGAAAATCCTGCATTTTTTAATTTTTTAATTTTGCCCAAAAGGCATTATTCCAGTCGATTGACTTATTATTATGAAAAGTAGCACAACAACACAGCTCAAACGAAATGGTTTTTTTTCTTTTGTGTTCAATAATCAGGCAAATATCCAAACATAAGCGCATAATTTATACTGGCGATATACATTAGAGTGTAATTACAGACATGCCGGATTGGCTGTGCCGGAAGCTCTTTGCTTTCCTTGAATGCACAGGTTTGGAAGGAGACCAAA
>JAHZNC010003983.1:0-54377 GCA_027744095.1 Zhuqinia jingwanae | reverse complement strand
ACACACACACACACACACACACAACTCGCATAACAATAATAATAGCAGATATGTAATGTCGAAATGAGGATGATGACAAGTTGGGAAAAATATATGAATAAAAAACCAGTTCAATTAAATTTTCCTTTTATTTGAGTAATAGCTTTTGTGTGTGAGTGTGTTTGTGTGTATCGTTATCCTTGTGGCATGTATTCTATATCAAAAAAAGCACTACAAATTAGTTTCACCATTCCAATCATCGTCCTCATCAACATTCAATATATATGGGGTGAAAATGCAGGAAACGGTGAATACCAATACATGTTACTATTATTATTTATATGAAGGTATATGTATATGGGTGTAAAAAAAAATGTCACTATCCTTTAGTAAAATAGTACAAGTGATTGCGATGATGATGATGACGATAACGATATAGCTACTTGAGAATATTATGCTTGTCCTTGTTCCCGTTGTTATACTGACAGATATATACCTATCAAATATATTTTCACCTTTTTTATCATATACTACAAGGAGCTGGATAAACCGGGCTGAACACGGCACGGCCGCTAAAATAATTTCGAAAAACAACCAAAATGACCTTGAACTCCCTTCTCTTTCATAACTACCTACCTCCAAATTCAAAATTTAGATGCTACTTCCTTTCAAAAAATAATCCCCACATACACGTTGCCCTCTAATCATGTCATCAATATGCCCAATTATTTTATAGATGCAGGGATATCCTTGAATTGTTGTCTTTCAAGAAAATAACATATTATTATGTTGAAATAATGACATGCATGATCAAAACGTGAAATTATCCGTGGGAACACCAATTTTGAGGCTACACAGCCAAATAATTGATTTAATGTAATAAACTAATTATTTTCCATAGCCCACCTTAACCTTAAAAAAAGAACAGCTGCAATTTAAACCTCGAAGCCTAAAAGTGTAATACGATGCGTTATGGAAAGCATTGCTGAGTACTTCACACATGGCAGCTCACGCATAGAGTAATGGAACCGAGGACACACAAACTAGCAAACAGGCTATCGCTGGCTATATGGATGATACCAAACCTACTACCTAAATACATACATACCACACACAGGCTCCCGCCCGCACACGTTCCTGTTCAATTTCATTATTATCACCATCGTCATCATTGCAAATGTTCAAATTAAAGCTATTGTCGTTTCTTAAATGGTTCTTATATACACTTCCTCCTACTATCAAAGATTCCTCTTATTCCTTTTCCCATGACAAGGAGGATGATAACAACCGTATACTGTGATGCCAGTGCACACACATGCACAGAGGACGATGCTTCCTCTTTATTACTACTGCTGCTGCTGTTGCTCCTGCAATAGGAATACTAACAAGACGCCGTCTGTCAAGCAGAAAGGGAAAATAGAGGAAATGTATTGATAACTTTGCACATTCCATTTCATCCTTCAAATGAATTCATGAACATACACTCACATTCGCCACACTATCTCCAGAATATATATATATTTACAATATATTATATACATAGTCTACAAACAGCAGTACGCATACCTGCACATTTCTTGGCCGTCTAGTGAGTGAATGAGAGTGAGTCAAGTGTAGTACAAATTGCATCTTGTTCTTATGAACATTTTGGAGAAATGAAACAAGAAAAGTCCGAGTCGACCGGTGGACCGGAAAGGGAATAAATATGCAAGCCTGTACATGCATACATACATAAACCGGCATACTCTATTTATACATACGTGTGTAGTCATATTACACACCTATTTGAGCAGGCTCGTGTGCACAAAAAAAATGTTACAAGAGAGAGAAGAGTTGGATGAGAGTGAGAAAAAAAGTCATACAACATTTATCTAAACGTAATATCAACATATTTGTCTTCCTCTCCTTCTTTTTTTTCTCTCTCTCTCTCTTTTTCTTCCTCCGGTCTAGCATAAGTGGATTGTATACGCCGCTCTTTACTATTCCCCTATTTCCTTTTTTTTTGTTTTCTTGTGTGTCCCTCTCTCCCTCTCCTCTTGTCTTATTATGTCTCACAAAAGATGTGTAAAGTGATACTGCTTTGTTGGCAGTTCTCGTGGTGGTGATGGAAAGTAGGTATAAGCAACTAGGCAAAACATGTATTTTTTATGAGTTTTTTTTCTTCTCGCTCTCTCTCTCTCTCTCTCTCTCTCTCTCTCTTGCAACAATATATTATATATTGCATACAGTAGTGTATATGTATGCATGTATTTATGTATGGATATATACGCGGTGGTGGTATACATATCTAAGATGAATATAGGTAAGTAGTAGTCAAGTAGACAGCTTTTTTTTCTTTACTATGAACTACTTTACTAGGCTTATTATTAGACTCATAAGGGTCCGTATATTGTGAATCTTGCTCTGGTGGTGGAAGGTGTATGGCGGCGTGGAATGGAATATAAAAAAAAGTGGCATGAGTCCTGGTGGCAGCAGAATGGGATATGTGTGATATGGTAGTTGAGGAAAAGCAGGTAAAAAAAGAGAAAGTTGTAAAGAAGTGAATGCCGGAGGGTCCAATTCAAGAATGTTGCCCATGGGCACTGTCTGCAACGGATAGTTTTTCCGTTGCTTCTCTACTTACTATTGCTTTTTCCTCCTTTTTTCCTATCTCTCTTCTAAAACAACATACTTATGCAGTACTGCCACTACTACTAGCAGAGTAGCGTCATCATCATCATCATCCCGGGTGCTCCTAGTACTGCTACTACAGCTAAAATAACATGTTCATTGCACCGAAATATTCTTTTATGCTTGAAATGATTGTGCTGATGCTGCTGGAATAAAGTTGGAGTAGCAAAGGCAGCGGGAGCAGTAAGAAAGAAGAAGAACAACAACAAGAGTATATAGGTAATATTATATTACAGCTACTTTGTCGACGGTGACGACGACGACTAGAAAAAAAGGACTCATTTTACCTTCTCTCTTTTTCTCTTTTTTACATGTTTTTTATAGAAAGATAGGCAGAGACTAGGTTAGGTATATGTATGTATCCGCTGCGGCTCATCTCTCTGATCTCAATTTAAAAATAAGCTGTTGTTGTATATAAAAGTACTGAAAAACATGTAACGTTTAAGAGGACAAAAGTTTTTTTATCCTTTTTTTTCTTTCTAAAAATACATAGGTATCGAGTAACACAAAAAGAATAAAGTTTTGATGGGATTTTCATATTTTTTTGTAAGTATTTTGTAAATAGGTACGAAATATACACACGTGCACATATAAACTGACTAAATGAACTTTTAAGAAACTTATACCGAGTCAATTCGGAATAAAAATAACATGCTTTACCAATGATATGGATATAGATAACGTTAGTGATGTTTAAAAACATCAAACATTCAAGAGATTTAATTTTTTTGAGGTAAACAAATTTAATGAAGGTCTCACCTTCGAGAGAGAAAATGGAAATACCGGAACAACACACAAAAAATGAAATAGCCAAGGATACAAAAAAAAATATTCCATTTTGTCTCCTTTTTGTATTAGATGGGGGAAAATGAAGAGAAAGTCATTCAGCTTCAAATAAACTGGGTTAGTAGTTTTGGCATAAATTTTCTTCCTGTATTGTATACAAAGCTTGTGTGTTTTCATTTTTCGGAACAGTCCTAAAAATTAATATCGTATTATTAAAAGTATGTCATCCATAAGGAAACACATTAAACAGCAGCAGCATAGCCTAACAAAAACTTTTAATATACACAAAACATGTTATGAAAACTTATAGGTGGGATGATATCAGATCTTGAGAATGAAAACTTGCCATTGATTATAATGACCCCGATTATCGTTATCATAGACGCTACTATTCTTTTTTAAAGTGTGCCATAAATAGCCCATCATCGCGTTGTATGAAAACACGCATTTAATATACCATACAACATGTGTGCATGTAAAATACATATTATTTTATATAACAGTCATTCAAACAAAACTCCCATCATATTAAGTCAGGTGAACAATCACATGAATGAATGCAGGCATTGCAAGTGATTGCATTTTGCATTGCTCGTCGTGGTTGTGGTTGGTTGGTACACGGGATAAAACGGCCATACACACGAAAAAAAGAAAATTATCACTGTAACATGTGAAATAAAAGCTCGTAGAACATCACACGCACAAACAATATGCAGTTACACGAATGCAAATGTATTCACAGGTGAAATCTGCATTTAATCCAATGCTCAATTATTATTGTTATTATTATTATCATGTTGGGTTTCTGTTTGTAAATATGCTCATGTGGAAAAGGTGGGAAATAGTGAGTATATATTTTTGGGGGTGGTAATGTTTGTGGTATGCACATATGTACAACATAAGTATGTTGCAGTTTAAAAAGAATATATATGTATTATTATCATCATTATTATAAAGCGCACCTTGAAACATGCCCAGTTATCGACCACCAAGAAAGAAACCATAACGATCTTTTAGGTTCTACGACCATTTTACAGCTTACCTCTCTCTCTCTCATCTCTCTCTCATCTCTACTTCTTTTTCTTCTTCGCTCTCTCTTTCCTGAAAATACTGGCTAGATTTGCAACATTAAAATGGCGATCATCACACGTACACAGACACCGCATGTAATATAATAATAATATGGATGTATTATATTAATATATACATTGTATATATATATGTATGTGTGTGATGGTGTAAAATGTGTAAAGTTGTGTATGTATCTCGAGAAAATTTTTGGCTTCTTTTACAGAATAAGGAGATAAAGAGAGGCAGAGAAAGAGGCAGAGAGAGGAAGTATATAAGTAAATGCACACATATGACAACGATTATTACAAAGATAGTGTGTAGCTTGTTTTTTTTGGCCTCTTATAAATATATGGATGGAGGGAGAGTTTAGATTTCTATGCAGAAGGAAATACTTGGAGGCATTCAACACTTAAGTAAGTGAAGTAGAGAGAAAGTGAGTAAAAGACAAGTTTTCTTGGTTAGTGTGTGTGTGTGTGTGTGTAAAGTATAATAGCGGAAGAGAAAGCGGAGGTATTATCATCCCATCTCTCTCTTTCTCTCTGATTCCCCGTGTAGTTTCCCGTGCCAAAGTAGGATAATGCGTTACAACTACTACCACCACCACTGTATCACACATTTATATTTATATAAGGAATGTTTTATAAGGATGTGTGCTTGTTTATACAAAAGTTATCAGAAAAAAAAAACTTTTCTGAGGATTGCATCATTACCTATGCTACTTGCCATACAATCATCATCATCATCGTCATCAAAAACATAACGATGATCATATATCGTTACGAGCAGAAAATCAGTTCATTTTGTATGGTGAAGGTTACACGGGTCCAACAAACCAATGAACAAGAAGTGATATATAGCTGCACTTAATACACATAATACATGATAATAAGAGGGCATAATGAAAATGGGAACGCATAATGCCAATAATGTACCAACGTAAATACCTGCCCATACATTTAGGCATTTTTATTTGGTTTTTAAAAGAACCTGCAACATGGTTATAAAGTTTCCTCCGGAAAATATATACTGTCTAAGATGAACATGTGTTTCTCAGACAAATGGGGAGACATACATAAAAAACAAGATGAAATTTTTATCTGCCGTCATGTACAATTTGTACAGCGATTTGTACAAGAATGTAGGTCGCGGATCCCCACAACATCACGCGTGTTATCTCCCAATATTCTACTTAAATTACTCAACTTTTTAATATAAAAAATGAATCCAGAAATGGTGTATACCAAAACAAAAAAAAACTGGTTCAGCATACAAAAAAAAACAAGTCTTGAACATGTTTTTTCTTCTTCTTCTTCTTCTACTTCTTCCTCCTCTTTTAATTCTACAAGAGCCCATCTCTCTATTTCCCCCTTGGAAGAAGAAGAAACCAATTTTTGAAGATGTGTTTTTATCTGAATGGTTGAAAGTGTGGTGAAAGTTGCTGGCTGCCATACCATGTGTGTGTTTGTGTGTGTAGCAGTAGCAACTCATTCATATTTAAAAGGAAAAGAAAATGTAAACATTTACAATAAAAAAAACATATTTTTTTTGCAAGTGGTTGGAAGTTAGAACATGAGACATACATGCATATAAATACATACCATTTGTATGTATACTTTCAAATGACTACTTTTTATATACATTTAAAGTCATAAAAGCTTAAAAACAATCTTATAATATGGCATACATTTGCTGTTTACTATGTGTTTTTTTTGTTAAGAAATGTTTGTTGTTTTTGTTTTTGTTGTTGTGTTTTTTTGAAATGGCATGAGCAGGAGCAATAGTGATGGCGAGAATGTGAAAGCTTATAATAATATAAATATGAACAAACAAGAGTGTATATATGTAGCATGTAGGTGGACCGGGGATGTTGATATGATGTGGATCCTCTGTTTCCTTCCCATAAGTATCTTTAAGTTACAAAGACAACTGGCAATAATAAATAGCAACCTATATAAATGTGGTTTCTCTCTCTCTCTCTCTTCTCTCTCTTCTCTTCTCTTTGGTATGTGATGTGATGTGTGTGTGTCTAGCATTTTCCACCTTATTCATTTTATCCTGCGCATATCACACAACAAATGTCTGTTATTATTTTACTAGACATATATATTTTTGTATAGTATACTTTATACATGTATATATATATACTTGGTTTTGTATGTACCTTCTTCTTTACATTTAAATATATATGTATCATTTGGTGATGATAATGATGGCATGCAATTCTACATGCACACTCCGTCCGGAAGCCCTTTTTATATGTCATATCATCATAATCATCATGTATGGAGAGGCACACGTAATAATGACTCACACTGTGTGTGTGTGTGTGTGTGTGTCTCTCTCTCTCTATCTTTTACTATCTACTTCTTCATCTTCCTTCTACTGTGGATCCTACCAATGTAATAATAATAATGGCTATATTACTATATATGCATGCATGTATATATTTGCAATGTGGTTTATATATAAGATGCGGAGAAACCGGGGAGAGAAGCAGAAGAGCAAACGGGCCACGAAAGAGGTTCCAAACGTGCTCAGCCTTCTAAAAGTTGCCAATTGTGAGAAACAAGGGAGGAAAAGAGGGAAAACTAAAGAAAGCTTTGCGGACGGGAAGAAGAAGAAGACGACGACGGGGAACACAAGACTATAATGATGTGGATGGCTAATATTGTAACAGTAGTAGTGGTAGCGGCAAAGTGAACAAGTAAAAAAAAAGTCTTCTTAAAAGTAAATATATATATAATTTTATATATACTTTATGCGTTATATATATTTCGGCTATACCATACTTCCATGCTCTCTTCATCCTTGCAATTTTTATGTTCTTTCTTCTTCTTTTTTTAAAATAACAAGTGCCATCCCGAATGTATACCTATATAAAAAGTTAGAACATAGGTAATTTTGCACATGCATTGCCAAAAAATAAATAAAAATAAGTACGAGTAGGTGACTTGCCGTGCATATTTTAACTAGCTGTTGTGGTTGTAGCCGCAGTAGTAGTGGGGACAAATATAAGGCTAATATTTAATCATGGGACAACCTTGTGCCTTTCATTCTGCCATAGTATCTACTTAAAATTAAAAATTTTTGAACTACCTTTCTTTAAATAGAAGATGAAAGCCTACTACTGTATCAATTTAATAATTATTTTAAAATAAATTTTGTATTGTTTTGTATATTTTCTACCACATGGACAAATTGAGGGTTGCTACCTGGAAAAGTGGAACAATTCAACTAAAAAATTGTCAATACAAACTGGTCGAAAAATATTTTGAAGAAAAAAAATGTTCCACCACTTTAAAAGTAGCCGTAGTAGTTGCGGGAGCATTATTTTTTTTTGCGGAACATGTTGACTCTCTAAAGATGAAGCAAGTACTGGAAGAATATATACATGGAGCTGTCTGTGATGATGTAGTGGGAAGAGGGAGAGAGGGAGAGAGAGAGAGAGAGAGAGGGAGTAGAATTTTTACGAGTAAGATTGTACAAGAGGAAAGTGAGGGAGAGTTAAGGTCATTTTCTCCTGTCATTGCTGTGCAAACAAGGTACTTAGTAATCATTAATATTCATGAAAGCCCGTAACAGTAACAGCAGCAGCAGCAGCAGCAGTCCTAGACGTCGTGACTCTGCGTAGTAAAGTCAAGTCTAGGTTTTTCTTATGTGTGTGTTGTGGTGGCATGGTGGTGTGCTGCTGCTATTTACTGCTTTCGTTATACATCATTACATTATAAACTTTTTTTTGCTGTGTTGGTTGCTAACAGGAAATGCTAGGGCACGAGAAAAGAGAGGGACACTTCCGAGAAGAATATTATGAAAAAGTAGAAGAAGAAGAATGGTCGATGATGATAGCTGAGCTGATGTGAATATAGAGACAACACTAGTACGACTTTCCCTGCTCTCTTGTTGCTGATGAGGAGGAGGATGATGATGACAATGATAATGATCGTTATGCCCTTCATCCATTTAAAATATGATTGCATCCATTTCTTCATTTTTCACTTGCCGTTTTGAACAACTTTAAAAGGAAAAAAACTCGAGAAAAAAAAAGTAAGTCAAAAAGGGGAAGAGAGAGAAAATAACTTTTGAATTGTGGCGTGGTTACGCAATAGTGTTGAGAAGGCGGGAGGAAGAAAATAAACTTGTCATTTTCCTCGTATACTATAAATGGCGTGTATATATGTATGTATGCATAATGATATGCATGTTTTGTCAGGTTCTATTTTTTTTACCCACCCCTCCAAGGTATAAATACTATATACTGCACTGTAGACATTCATATATTTTTTTTTCGTGTGAAATTACCCACTTTTAAGTAAAGTTATAATATGGTGGTATATATAGGCATGCATCTGGATATATACAATGTACATGAAGCTAATGGAAAAAGTTGTGCGCAATGTTACTTTGATGATACCGCTAACCTGACATTTATTACAACTTTTTATGGAAAGTCAGCAGAGTTATTGGGCACATTACATTTTCCAAGAAAGTATATATATATTTTTTTTCAGTCAATCATCAAAAGAAAGACGAGGAGGACAAGGTGGAAAAAAAGAAGTTATTTAAGAAGTATTACAGCTTAAGACAATATCATCATTATCTCAAGTTTTTTTTAAAGTGCTAAAATATATACCTACACAACTTGTCACTATATTACAGTATTATCTTTTAAACTGCTATAAATTATTTAAACAATGTATTAAATAATAATAATTCAATTACATTTATTCGTCAATGAAAGGAAACATCAAAATATTTACAAAATTTGGACAAAGAGAAAAGATCACACTTGTTTTCACGAGGTTTATCCATTCCGTATTCATGAAATGCATATTTGCTGTATAAAAATATATGCATAGGAATTCATATTATTTTGATCAAATATGGCCTAAAATATGGCTTTTCTTTAGATATGTCGTATCATCCATTGTAACAAAAACATACATTTTTGTGAGTGTAATTTACCGTAGACAGGGAATTTTACCACAAATCAATTATCCCTCTAATTTGTGTACATGATTTTTTACAAGCTAGAATAGCGGATTAAATTGCAGGATTTTTAAATGTAGATGTTGAGTTTTCACCCAATAATTAAACAATTAGTTTGCTAAATGTATGAGGGGAAAAATCTTTTTAAAAATCCGACAAACGAATAGTTTTTTTTTTTTTTTCATTGAAAAAAATGTGGTATTACTAGGTCTGGTTTACATATATTGGTGACTGAATGCCCATGGTTTTGAGTTTTTTTTGAGTAATGCCCTCTACCTTCAATAGTAATCATGGCACAACTAGTATTGGCGGTTTTGAGTATAGAGGTAGATCATAGTTGAAGGTAGAAAAAAAAGTATGGCATGTCCCAAGTCAAGTAGGAAAACTAACCAAGTAAGTTGCATCATTTTTTGCTTCTTTTTTTTCTGCCTGAAGAGTATTCTATACCACCGCCGCCGCCAATGTACCACACACACAATCACCACCGCCACCAATAGTGGTACTAGATCGTACTCCTTCACCACCACCACCACCACCACAGCCACTCACTGGCACCGGCCGATCGTCATGGCATATATAACAGGGTTTTAAGTTCTTTCATATTATTCAAGACGATCGCATAATAAAGGTTCGTGTATTCCCAAAAGTACCCATACTTTCCACTTTGATTTTCTTGGCTTAACTTAAAAACCTGAAAGGATAGTTTTGCATGCATACATACCATACACCTCCACATATAATAACACACACACACATATTTTTATACATGAGAAAAACTATACATTTATTATTATACACATTTTTTTCCTCCTTGTTATTCCACTTCCGACAAAAGTCAAGAAGAAGAAAGAAGGAGAGCCAAAGAAAAAAAATGTATGCATAAAAATAGAGAAGAGGTGAAACGATAGTGTACAAAAAAGTCTGATGTCAGTCTAGTTGTGCATGTATAAAAAATGTAGAGAAAAAGTAGAGAAAAGTAAAACGTAACAACACTTTTTTTTACAATATCTATCGGAAAAGTGGAAAAAGCAGCAACGGGAATGATGGGATCATGTATGTTAAAAAAAGAAGAAGAAGAAACTTTTGGAGCGGTACGTCTACTCACTTTCTTCCACACTCTCGCACACACACACTTGGACCAGAGCATAGACAACAGGATCGTCAGCAAGATACTAAACAGCACCAGTGTTCCGCCACAGATATCTTCGCTATTTGGTATATATAACATGTATGTACTTTTATGGAAATATATATGTAGGTATATAAACTTTCACTGAGAAAAGGAAGAGAGAAAGAGAGAGAGAGAGAAAGAGAGAGAGAAACATGTAAATCCACTGTTTTTCCTGTCACTTGCTATAATATGTATTTATAGTACAAGGGTTTTTTTCTTCTAAGATGTCGATATGCTAATGTGTACATTCCTCCTTTTTTATAGGTTTCTGAGTGAACAAAGTAGTAAGTACTGCCAGTAATAATGGTAATAATAATAATAATAATAGTAATAGCACAAAGTATGGAATTGCACTAACATATGTCCATACAAAAGCTAGAGTTTTCCCATTTATTGCGCTTCTGTTTTTTTCCTTGTGAGGGCTGCGGAGAGAAGGGGGAGGAGAATAGTCGATCCAACAAGAATGAACAAAGACAAGGAGTGCATTATGGGAAATGTACTTATGTCTTCGCTACATGCAAATTCAATAGTACAATAATTCTACCTGCTATATCTATACCATATTTTTAAGGGAACAATGGAAACAAAAAAAGTATATGTGTGGAATTTTAAAGCACGAGGTTTAGAGAGAATATAAGATACTAGCAACTGGAAGCAACTGGCCATGTTCCCGGCGTTCCCGTTGTCGTACCATCATCATCATCATCAAAACATTATTAGCATGTCTCGAGTTTGTTTTATTATGGCCATATAGGCACCAAAAATATCTAATGTATGCAGTATAAAAATTTTACACGAAGAATTAAAAAAAAAATCATTATGTTTAGTTACCATGCAGTTTTTTGTATACAATTCAAAAAGACAATACAATCAAGTTAAAAATCTTATGACTTTTCTTGAAACATGAAAAATATTGTTTGGAATCAAACGAAAGAAATAATGGTAACTTGTGTGGTGCACATCACATATGCATAATATGTCTGTCCAATATTTTCCAAACTTCCAAATCAGTCAATCAGTCATCACACCCGCCAATCATTATTTTGTTGCATGTATCATACAACAACTAAAGCTCAGGCAAAAACAAAGGCTAAAGTAGTACACATTTCTGCTAGCCTCTCACTTTTTTCTCCTCCTTTAATTTTACTTTGCCTTTCTTCTCCCTTTCCCCTTTCCCCTTTGCAATATTATATGAACACACACACACACATGCAGGTCTTATTATATACGCTTACTTTTTTGTGTATTTTCTTCATGCATACACGGAGTGTATTATTGTTTTGCTTACAAGATTACTACTGTTGCCACAGAGCAGAGATCCCGTTAACAGGTTGAGGGAAAGCTGACCAAACAATACTTGGTACTTATTACGAAACTTATTCATAATAATGTATTCATTTATCATACATGCATATGTAATATATATACTTACATGACTTCTCGCATAAATGGACTGTTATATACAAAAGTAAAACACTGTGCATGCATTCATCATCACATATTATGTGATACATTGACTTGAATGCCTCTCTCTCTCTCAAGGCTCAAGTCACTGCTTTCTCCATGCAAAAGGGAAAAAAGTAGTGGACGCGCGACGTCAGTTAAACAGGACTGGAGAAACAACTACAAAGTAAAGTCATACAACACAGCTATTAAGGGGAGTTGCTAGTATACTTGTGTTTCTGATTGAGGGAGATGGAACCAACCTTAAAATACATCATGCACGGAACACAGAAAAAGAAAACGATTTCTGTGCAACTATGAATTTAACTTTTACTCCTCTCACTCTCGAACTCCCCTCAAAAATATAACTCCCCTTCTCTCTCTCTCTCTTTCTCTCTTCACACAGCAATTTAAGGTTTGATCCTGATAAGATCTTAACTTTCTCTCTTTTTTGAGTTGTTCCAAAAAACACGAGAAAAAAAAACTGGCTAGGTCACGAAAACCAAGAAAAGTAAGAAAGTATGAAGAAAAATAATATACATAATGTAAAGTAACTTAGGATATGATATGCACACATGCACGTTTTCTTGCTGCATAATAATAATATATACTATTTGTATTTGTACTAGTACTCATGAAATACATGCATACATACCCATACATGTATACCTATGCACATATAATAATACCCTAATAATAATAACTACCAAAGTTGAGTTGAATTATTTTTTTTTCGACAGAATTTTTTTTCAAGTTATTAGATTGAGGTATAGAGAGGTACATATGTGATGTATAATAGTAGCCAAAACTAGCATTGCATCTTTTTCCCATATACACTTCTCTCTCTCTCTCTCTCTCTCTACTTTTACTTGCACAAGTTTACGGTTATCCTAGTAATCATGTCCTATTGTTACCTTAAACTGAAAACACGTTTTTTGGTCATGGGAAAAAGAAGAAAGAGAAAAATTCTAATGTTGGATAGGTAAAGTTGGATATTATTATTATTATTATTATTATGGTTGCTATGTCGTCCTCCCCCTCTGCTGCATATTATGTAAATGTAAATACTTTTATAAGACGTTTTTTTTACTTTAGAAGAAGGGAAAAAAGTGTGTAGGTATGTATGTCTGTATAGATATTATGCATATTTTTTTGGTGACTCTGGTGACGTTCAAGGCATATCAAAAAATATAATGCATATACATACATACTTTTTTTTCTTTGCTAATGTCCCTGTCATATATGTGTATACTGTACCATATATAAAGGTGTCGTATCACCAAAACCAGTGTATTTCATAGTGTCTGGTGCTTTTCTTCTTCTTCCCTTGCTTCGTCGTCTCGTTCCCGTGCTAATTTACGTTTTTCCCTGGCACTTAGCGTCAAGTTTTAGGACAAGTTTAATGGACTTTGTCGTGAAAAAAAAGAATTGTATTTTTTTGTTGGAAAGTGTGTGTGTGTGTGTGTGTGTGTGTGGGAGTTTGTGTGTGTGTGGATGGATTCGACTACGTAAAAATTTACATTAAGGTATTTTTCTCCTCCAATTGTACAAGAATTATGAGCAGATTACACGCAGTTATGAGTACGTAACGTAGGTATAATATGCATGCTTATTTTTATGTACGAAGGCATGTATATTATGTGCTGTAATTGATGTAATGAGAAATGTGTGACTTGACTACCCACACTGGATTCACACACATACACACAAACAAACACACTGATGCTTGGAGATTGTTAAAAAAAAAAAAAGTCGTAGGAAATTATTGAATGAATACCACACTATAAATTTTTTTGTTTAGAAAATCATTCTGATAAAAAAAAGGTGAACGTGAACTTTGAACGTGCGTACATTCTTGCATGTGTAATATAACATGTACTATTTTTTAAACCTGAAGCCAGAGGAAGTAAAAAAAACCAGGGATAAGAGAGAAAGAGATGGAGAGAGGAATACAAGGAATTGTGGTAATGGCACAACAACAACAACAATAACAATAGTAGTAGTACAAATACAGCCAAGAGCACTTTCACGACTTTTATTTTTAATGCCCACTTCCTTTTCCGTCAGTTTTTCACGATGAAGAATAGAAGAGAAAAAAAAAACAGAGAGAGAGAGAGAGAGGGAGACGAGGTCGGCAAGGCAAATAATGGGAATACCAAAAGTTGCCACCATACCACTCACTCACTCTCTCACTACTTTTCCCATCGGCATCGTTGGCTTGCCATCACCACACGGTCATTCCTTGTTGTTACAATAATATCACAGACATACATGTGTAGTAGTAGGTAGGTATGTATATAATATATAAGAGAGAATAAATGATTTGTACACAATAAAAAAACAAATAAAATACAACAATTTTCTTCTGGCTAATTTGACGGAAGCGGAAATTTCAGCGGTGATGTTGGCATTGTTGGAATGGTTTGAGTTTAGAAAAATATAATAAATAATAAAAAGCTGCGTGGTTGTTTTTTTTGTCATTTTTTTTTCTTTCGCAATAATTCACAATTATTAACTGTTATTATTATTATTCATATTTTTGATTAGTATTTAGGCCGGAAAATTGAGATGATATTTTTTTATAAATTTTTGCTTGGAAACGCTTTTTATTGATTGGTGGCCAATACTCAATTCAAAAATGCTTTGTATTGAAATTCAATACCTGTCCACCGATTTTTTTTCACTTATCAATTACACCATTGACAGCGGTGCTGTGAAAGAAACAAGTTGTAAAAGCACCACACACTACTACTGTCAGTTGGGACTTTATAGAATTGAGGATAATTAAAATTGAATATTACATTTGTTCGTCAAAGTGAAGCCGTAATATACATTATTATAATATAAAAAATATGTATACTTTTAGTCAAGCATTTTATATTCTTGTTTAAATAAAAATGTGTCACCATACTACGTTTAACGATTTTTTTAGCTTTGAATATATAAGCTAAAATGACAATGCTAACTTAAAACAGAGCAATTGCGGTCACGGCCAAATATTATGCTTGTTACACATTTTGCACACAAACGTCCACATGCATAATAAACAAAGCATGTACACCAGCTTTTCTTCTTCTTCTTCTTCTTCTTCTTGGATTTTACAACGAAATGGTTGGAAAAAATATATTCCCGCTTTAAATTAATTCCCACCAACCAAATCAATCAGAGAAAGAGAGCAAAAACAAAAAAAATGAACATAAACTCAAGTAAAATTGTAAGGTAATCATATTTCATAAAAAACACTACTTACATAAGTTTTTCTTACATTAAAAAAATATATTTTTTTATGCAATATTGTTCTTTATCCCAGTTATAAAAAAACGTTCAACACTAAATGAAACAATCATTATAGCACCCAACAAGCATGCAAGTATTACGGGGAAAGTGAGAGAGTAAACAAGGAAAATCGGGACAGCAGCACGTGAATATTATAAACAGTTTTTTGATACAAAGGAAAAAAGCAGGAGCACGACCCACATGAACACATTTTTTCACATGACGACACACCACACCACATTATTGCCTCAAAAATATTTATTAATGCACATGCATATACATCTGCACATGTACACGTACGTACATATACTTGTATACTAATATTATATACACACAGTTAAAAGCGTACAAAGTTTTATGTACCCTTTCATGCTGTACATATGTATGTATGTATATAAATATAAACATATCTAAAATGGACTATTATTTTGGAATGATGATGGTTGCATGTTCACTTCTTAAAAATAACAATGTTTGAAGGGAAAACGGAAAAACGCTACGTGGCGGGTTTTCCAAAACATTACCTACTTACTTTTATAATGCCTGTTTACCTATATCCTTTATTATTATACAATATTATTGGAATGGTTTATATATACTACACACATATTTATTGTATTTTCCATATTTTTCCAACTTTTCACCAATTTTTTTCTACATATATATATATATATATATATATATATTATATTTTAAACAAAAGCAAACATTGTGGACATATAAAAATGTCTTAAAGCTACATATATGCATATTAAGCTTATATGCCATTACCAAATTCCAGAGCAGCTATTAATTATGATGAAATGATAAGCCTCCTTTTCAGATCATAAGGGCATCGGAATGGGATAATCATGTATCTTTATCTTTTTATAGTGCACTTATATCATCAGTATGTAAACTTCGGGGACACACACACACACACACATTCATCATCTATCATTCACTAAAGCCATCATTAGTATCATCCTCATCATCATTTAACTCCGATGTAGTATCCATAAATATATATCCGTGTGTCCAGCCTTCTCTCTCTCTCCCAAGTCCAGTTCTTTTCCAAAATTTGACATTTACATTTCCAAGAAGAAAAAAAAAGTCCCCGAGAAAAATAGAATGGGAACAGCTGCTTGCAGCACCATCGTCGTATCGTGTCATGATGATTACCGTTATATTGTAATATGTAAGTGCTCAGTCATTATTGTCATTGTTATTACTTATTCAGCTGACAAAAAACTGACAGTAGTACGGCTTTACCACCAGGACCAAGAGGACGACGACGAAGAGGATGGGATGATAAAGTAGTATAGTGTAGTACCGTACAGGAGAGTATTCATAAAATTCGGACACTGTGCCACGACCACCACCACTGCTGACGTGTGTATATTATCATAACAAAAGTCATTTACTATTTCTGCTCTGGTATAACATTATACTGGGCTACTTGTGTGGCATTAAAAAAAACTCGTGGGGTATCCCAGAGCGAGAGAGAGAGAGAGATAGAGAGAGAGAGAGAAATTCTCAAACGATATTTGCATTTTTTTTGTACAAGAGTAGTACAAGAACAGTAGTAGTGCACTTTTACATCAAGATGACATACAAAAGTGCACCCTTTTTTTTGCAAACTCATTTTCATTATTATTATTATACTTTTTTTTCTGTGACCTGCTACCTCCAGTCATTACCCTTTTTATACTTTATGAGCACAAAAAAATGTCTGTTGTTTTTATAGAGATTATTACTAGTGGCATTAGAGAGAGAGAAAGACTGCAAGTTTCACAAACCATAATAAGCTATAGTAATTCCACATGCTTAAATATTACACACCAACTGTAAAGCAGCTGATTTAAAAAAAAAAGAATTAACCCAAAAAATACTACATTGCATGATGTAGGTGTGTACACATTGGTGTTTGTGTATGCTACATACTGACCAGTTTCAGTTCTCCTCATTTCCTACTTCTACTACACACAGAAGTAGGAAGATTTTTTTAAAAATAATTATTTGCAAGTTGAATATGTATGTACACATGTTTGTGTGTTTATATAGTATACCTACTTATATAAGCATGGAAATTCCATGGTCCAAATTTACAGATATAATGAAATCCATCCAATATTTTCTTCAATTGAAAAACACCATACCTACCTACTTCTCTCTCTCTCTCTCTTTTTAAGGTTGTGTCGTAAATTGGTCATGTGAGATGTCACGACATGCACAATAAGCGAAGTGGGCTACACTCCTATAATAATGAATAATGACATTCCAATCCAACAAGGAACAAAACAGTTCCAATTTCCTTGAGAATACAAAAAAAACAAGCCGCATAGGACATTATTGTTAGTGCATATATTTTTGTGGGTTAAATACATTAAGCACGTATGCATGTATTTTTATTGCAAGTGGACAGGTTACTTTCATTATTCAAAAAAAAAAAAAATTATTACTGTCTAGCTCTTTCTGGTTATCGCATGTATTCCTCAGCTTATTTGGCGGAGAATGTAAAAATCCGGCATGATTTTCCATGTGAATTTTTTTTGTGAAAAAAAAAATGAATTTTGCCTGGCTGATGATGACTCGTCATTAACACACAAAAAGAAAGTCATTAAAACAGTTAATCTATTCCTGCACTTAAAGGGGAAAACACAAATGGCCGTGTAAACATTCATTAAGATAATTAGCCTTTACGCCGTAGAATATATAATTACATTCCACGTGGATGCCTATGAGTGTGGCAGGTAGCATACCTAAACTGCGGCACGCTTTGTTTGTCTGTTTGTTTGTTTTTCCATGCGGATTACTTAATTTTCAGGTGAAAAGCATAGACCTTTTTTTTGTTCAGTCACCACGCTCCTTTAAATATTTCATGAATGCCGACCGTAATCAGCACATGTCTTGAACAACAACAACAGAAAGAAAAGAAAAAACTCATGTCTATTTAAATCTTTTTTAAAAAAATTTGGAAAATTTCTTCTTTACTGGTTGGCTAGAGGAATTGGAGTCGTAATAATAAACCAGACTTCATTAAATCACTATGAACCAGGTGAAAAGGTGTCAGTAATGAGATAGCTTTCAAATTGGCATATTAAAGTGTAGAGAGTAGTTCAGGAAAAAGGGAAAGATAATTTGACTGAATGTCGGTGATATTTTGTGTGTGTGTGTGTATGTGTGGAGGAGGAAGTTGTTTTTCAATGCACACAGAGAAAAGTAGCTCATCCAGCAGCAGCAGCAGCAGTATAGCACCAATGCGACTTGTTATACTACAGCCAAGACAAAACTTAAACCAAGGCAAAAGAGAAATATACCGCCACCATCAAAAATTTACCAATTTTTCCTTCTCTTCCTCTTATTCGTCTTGTGTTGTTGTTAGACTATATCAATTCCTGTCAGTCAATTAAGGTCACTAGATGGAAATGCGATTCTGCCATTTCCTGTCTGTCAATTAAGGGCTTTCCCTACAAAATGTAATTGAATCAAAGTGTACGCTCAGGAGGTACATTACTACTTCTTCCACTGTTATTGATACTCCTATTGTCGATCATCATGATGATGATGACGACGATAGAAAAACAACATTAGCTAGGAAAGTGTAGTGCGATGGAATGTTACGTCACCACGGCGATGATGATGATGATGATGATGGTATGATTATACTCAGCAAACAACCAAATTCAAAACCTGGTTAACGTCAATAAATGCTGCTGCTGCTCTATTCAAAGCAAAATTGTTATAAAAAAAACATTGCTACGACTCCCATTTTTCCTTCAACATAAAATACATTACAAAATATTGTAAATTTATTACATTACGTCTCTAATAGTTAGCAAATGTAAAAAAGTCATGATTGAAAGTTATGCAGTAGAACCAAATTATTATACAAAAGTTAAAATTTGTCTTTGAGGTTTCCATATAGTTGGACCACATGCTATTATTATAGGATCCCGCAGATATGTATGTTAATATGTAGGTATATTATTAGTATTATTTAGGTAATATATTTTTGATGGCAAAATTAAAGCCCATGAAACGTGTCATTTTCATTTTAGATTTTCTTGTGCGGGACTATTCCGCCAATTGAATTGAAAAAGCAACAGTAGTAAATAATAATGCGTATAAAAATATTACATAAGTAAATATTAAATCTATTTAATAATAAGCTGTAGTAGTAGTAGTAGTAACGAGTAAAAAACCTGCTTAATTCCTTTCTAACGACTGTATTCTATATTTCTATATCTTGACTCTGTCTTGTCACTCATCAGAAGAGTATGATGATTGGTGTAAAACAGGAAACTAGAGCAAAAAAAAATATATGCATATACATTTACAAAATTTGCATACATGTACACCAGACGTTAAGTACTATGGAGGCGCCATCAAAATATTTATATTAGCCCACTTATCATTCTACTCCTGTTCTGAGAGAAGAAGAAAAAAATACATTATTATTAGGTAGCTTATCGATTTTGAAAAGCTATATTTGCTCTTTATTTTTTCAGTTTATTTATATTATATAGCCATACGTGTACTTTTCTGTCATTATTATAAAAATCTTTGTGTAGGTACATGGGATTTGGCGTCTGGTGGCTTATTTATTCCAGCCGAGCCGCTCTACTTCTTTTTACATTTTATTATATATGTACTTACATTAATTTAAAATTCAATATGAACTGAAAAAAAAGAAGCTTTTTCATCAAGCTCTGATATTAGCTGAGCATTGACAATTTTTGATTAAAAATAATATTCGGACATTTTGATGTACATAAATGTATAGACGTGTGTAGTTTTGTCGATAATAATGGCATTGCATCTACCTTGTTTGCTCTAAAGTAACAAGTGGTTTTAAAACAAATAAGTATACAAACAATATACATTTTTAAGTAATAATCATATATGGCTATAATGTGGTATAGACTATATATGTAGCCATGCATAATATAAATATTTAAAATTAAAATGGAAATTTTTGTTTAGACATTTTAGGTTCGCAAATTAAGGGATTGGTTTTGTTGTGTTGTGTTTTAAGGCACATTACCTGTTTTTACAGTTTTATGACTCAAAATAATGAACACAAGTTTTTTTTTAAGAAAAAAAGGTATATATGACGGTAAACGGGAAACAAACTAGGTAGTCATTTAAACAAATTTACAGAAAGTAGGATTTGGAGTGCATATATATGACGGCTATGTATATACATATATATATATATACAACAACAATAAAACATGTGAGGTTATAAAATTTGTATTTAAACAAAATTCATATATTCTACCTAAAAATATGTATACTATATTTTATTTTGTGCGACGACTTGACGGATATTCAAAACAACTAGGCAATGCATACAAAATGTGTATAGTACTTTGTTTGAATAAAACCTAAATGTTATACAAAATACATATTTATATGTGGAAGGTTTGCGTCGTAAGTCAGGAGGACGTTTGGCCAACTGTAAAAAAAAGTATCAGAGTTGAAATCATGCAACTTATTTATATACAAAAAACAAAACAAAAATAAATAAAGAGAGGAAATAACTTTTTTTGCTTTGTAGTTTCTTTGTATGTGTATAGGTATGTGTATGTATATATTTCTTGTATTGATCTCTTAAAAAATAGAGAAAAATTTTGATGGTGGAAGAGAAGAAATATAGAAAAAGGTGGATATTATACAGGTGAGTTTTCAGTTTGAGTTTTTTTGTAAAGAGAGAGAGAGAGAGAAAGAGGGAGAAAGCAAAAACGCCAAGTTGAATTAGTTGTTGTTGTTGTTGTATATAGAAAAACAACAGGGTTATAAATTAGAATAGGTTTTTTTGTGGTGGTTGTTGTGCTGGTCGTAGACTAAATATATCGAGCTGATGAAATTGCGTGAGGCAAAAGAGAAAAAACGTCTGTTAGATTGCACACGTAACAACCAGAGAGAGTTTGTTGAACGTTAATGTGCAAACACACGGAGGTTATTTTTTTTGGAGGTGGAATAAAGCATGGAGGGAAAAAATAAAGATTATTATTACTCCATTTTGTTTTTATAAGTAGCCACTCAAGTGTAATAAATGTGAGTACATAAAAGAGTTATGATCAAAATAAAAGTTGAACCACATACAATATCATCAGAAGTAGCGAGCACCTTCAAAAAAGTGTATTATAGGTAGATAGCTAGGTAGGTTTATTATTATTTTTTGTTAAAAGAACACAACATTAAGTTTTGTATTGAAAATCGAGAGAGAAGAAACAAGTGAAAGTTGAACACAACTTTCACCATCTAGCGAGAAAATGAGATACTCTGTGAACGAAGAGTCTGGTGTGGATTTTGTGAAGGAGTTGTTGTTCACTATCTAGTCGCGAGAGCACACTGTACACAAAAAACAGTTGAGGCCTAATACAAAGAAAGCTCACCCAATGTTTTTTGTTTCTCTGGTGAAAGCTTGAACCAACAAAAGATCCATCTGTGTGCAAACCATAAACTTTTTAAGTATACCTTTTGGTTAATAGATGTTAGTTTTATTTTCTGGCGCTAGATAGCTCTGGCTGTTGCACAGCTTTCTCCTTAAATTGTTGAATTGTGATGATTTTAGAATTAACATTTGCATCCAGTTGGTGGCGCCACTGCTCCAAAAGTAGAATATTTTCCAGTTGAGCAAGAAGAAAAAAAGATCCACATGGTATATGCTCAGCCTTTAACAAAATTAAGCCTCATTCATTATGGCACCGTGTGAGCATGCTATGTAGGTAGCTCAAATGGAGAAAGTCAAAAAATGCCAATGTGCGTAGAAGAATCTGATCATATAAGCAGTGTACCTATGAAGCATAAATTGGCTTGGAATGCTACGATATGGGGCATTACAAGATTTGTAGTTCAATTTTTTAAATTCTTTTGATTACTTTTGAGTTACAAGAAGGAAGTTTAAATAAAAATGTATTTCCCATCCGAAAAAATAAATATTGTCTCAAAAAAACTTGTTTGAGGCCATTTGAATCCAGTAATACTTAATCGTATTTAGAAAATACCAAAGGAATCCCTTGTAATAATTATATTGAGAATTCATCCCTTGTTGTCAGAGAGAATCTACAAAATATCAGTTTTATACAAATTTCTTAACAATGTTATCTTCCTCCTGCATGGATTTATTCCTTGTCATCATCATCATCATCATTACACCAAACCAAACACATCATTCGCTCTTAGCAAAAAAACACAAGTTATTTTTGTCTCTTTCACTTTCTTCGTTTCTTCTCTTAAAAAATAAAACTTTCTGCACCTTCACGGGAAAAAAAACTTTTTGGTTTGCTCAGTCCCCAAAAAAACTTTTTTTTTGTTCTTTCTCGTCTTTTTGCTTAGGTAAGAAACAAAATACAACCAGCACCAGCAGCAAATGTTGTAGTGGCCTAAAAGAGTGAGAGAGAGAGAGAGAGAGAGTTGATGATGATGGTAACTTAAAAGGTGCTCCAGGCAACACCTTTTTATTATCCATCTATCCAGCCATATAGTTTTTTTTTTGCTTCCTTTCTCTACTTCTGCTGCTCAACTACACTGCATCCAACAGAGTGACTGACTAAAAGGATATAAAAATCTAACATGAGTAAGATGAGGACCATGATTATTATTACTATTATTATATCACTATCTTTTTTTATACATGCATACAAGTAAGAAAAAAAAGTATTGTATTTTTTTTATTCTTTATTCCACTAATACAACTAACATACCCATACACAACTGCAACGTTCTAAATAGAGAAGAAGAAAAAAAGAGTTAGCCTCTTTTTTCCTTTCCTTTTCTTCTTTCTTTTTTTCCATCTCTCGTAATTTTACAATGAAAACTTGCTGCTCAGCAACTTTCCAATTTTCTTCTTCTAGTTCATTACACGTGGTTTCCTGGGGAGGTGAAACAAGAATCTTGAAGAAAATGATCAAAACACCACTACTAACACTACCACATAAGCTGTATCATACATGCCTACATGCCTACATTCATACTTCCCTTCCAAATAAACTATGTGCATAATATATTTCAGTCAGTATACAATACTACCACCACTTACTTCCAGTTACTCTGTTCTACTACTACTAGCCGGCATTAAATATGATTAAAACGTATAATATACTGGTAGAGTAATAGCAAACAGCCAGTGTAGTATAAAAATGAGCTAGCTGCGGAGATGACGACGAAGATGATGATGAAGATGATCATGATGATGTTCAAGTGCTACCATGAGCATCATCTTCATCCTTTTTTTATTTATGTAATATATTTTTTTACGTAGCAACTAAACTACATGTATTTAAAAAATAATAATAATAATAATCAAGAGAAAGTATATGTATGTATATATCTGTACAAAGTAATATGCAAAGTTTCTTAACAAGCATATATTATACAATATTATTATTATTGTTCCTATTATTATTATCTATTATCAGTGCATACTCATCCAATATATAGATAAAGCCATATGTATTTATGTATTTTTTATACATAGCATACTTAAATTTTACTTCTTTAGATTGAATCACTGCTGCTGCTGCTGTGTATTTAATGAAAATGGTTGGAAACGTGTACAAATTTGTTGGTACTTTTACCCCATCATCCTCTTTCAATCCAATACATTAAGAAGAGGGGAAAGAAAAGAAGAAAAAAAATAAGACAACGACGACGACGACATTTTCCCTGAGGAGCTGTTCTAAACAAGAAAGGGATGAGCAGTTTTAAAACTTTCATTGGAAAATGCCAAAATGTGTCCGTGACAGGATTTTGTTGTACCATTGTACTTATGTGTGAGTGTACTCTGTATTGTGTATATGTCCCAATTAATATCGAAAGTTTACTTGAAAATGTTTTTTTTGAAGGGATTCTTCTCTTTTGGAAAAGAAAATCATGACGCAACTTAATTCTACATAGACATGCATACACACATAATATGTACATGCATACATAGTAGCTTGCATAAAAAAAAAGACAAAAAACTAACGTGGGAAATAATTTTGCAAGAGAGACATAGAGAAAAGAAAGAAAGAAGAAAATTGATCGGTTACTTTATTTTAAATCAGTTTTCTTTATTGGTAAATTAATTTGATACAATCAAGTAGTCCACACAACAACAGCCTATTGCAGAGATAGTGGGCGATAGAAAGAGAGAAAAAGAAGGAAGGTTAGGTAAAGAATTATATGGGTAGCTAAGTAAAATGGGCTTTTCCTGTAAAGCTGCTGCTGCTGCCGCCGCTGCCGTGAACAAAATGATCCGATGGAAAAGTGTATTTAAACATATTATATATGTGTTTTGCAGTAGAGTAGTAGCAGCGTATACCTAAAAGAGTACATGAGATTTTTCTGTTGGTATTTTGTGTTTGAGACGCACAGGATAAAAAAACCCGATCTCATGCCGTATATAAGGGTATATGGAGGCTGAGCAGCAGAGTAAACAACGACTAAAAAGAAGACCTTGTTAGATTCAAGTTGATTAACAATTCATACGATGTTTCTTTTTCTAGTATTCATTTGGGAAACAAGAAGGACAAGGTTTTTTTTCTTTCTTTCCTTTTTTCTAATCTTATGTTATGCTTCAACGATCCACCGTCTTCTTTTTTTTCTCCTTCTTCTCCTCATGTATTTTTTTTTTGCTTTATATTTTTTGGGGTTATACTATCTTCTGCCCTGGTTTGCAATTTATTTATACAAAAAAAAAGACAAAGAAGAGGAGGAGGAGGTGAAGGAGATATGGTATGGTGGGGGTGGAGATAGGTATTTATCTCAACTCATGTTGTCATGCTTTTTTTATATTCCATCCTTCTCCTCCTCGCCATATCCATCCACCACCACCACCACCACCACCATCGTCCTCCTCCTTCTTCTACTTGTACATGAGTATTCTTTTGTGCGAGTGAGTGTGTGTGTGTGTGTGTCTAGTTCTCAAGATGATATAATAATAGGAAAAATTGTTGGGAGTCGTGTTGAGCCCAAGGGAGAAATAATGAACAAGAAATAATGTAGCATCGAAGATCACTTTATCCAGCAATGTATAGTACCTAAGTACTTTTTTTTTGCTTAGCCATAAGTTTTCTTTGTATCCTCATAACAGAAAAACAACGTAACGTCGAAAAAAACATGGAATTCCATTTTTTTTAAAATAAATTGTATACAAAAAATAAGTATACAGATCTGTAATAATGTGCATTTATACAAAGAAAAACAATGTTTGAATAATACATCGTATAAAGAATATACTTAGCTAGATGTATGCTCTACATATAATACCTACCTCCATACACTTGCATATATGTATATATACTTACTTAAATGCAAATTAGCCAGTTACGGCTTGTTTTCATAGTATAATAGAAAAGTGAATTTGTTTAGTGCACGTACTCACACAAATAAGGCATCAACCCAACAAAAGTGACTAGTGAAATTCTTTAAGATCTTCTTCATCTCATCGTCATCATCGTCAGTGGTAGTAGTAGTAGGGACTGCACATGTTGTATACTGTGTGATGATAATAAACATGCCGATATGTGTGTAGTCCTCTCTCTCTCTCTCTCTCTTTTGTCTGGATGGTTCATCATCGTTTTGTAGTTAAGGAAATGTAGTGGCATAGTAATCCTCTTCTCTCTGAGGTTTTCCTGGATTACCCAACGACAACTCCACATCTTGCTTTTCATTTAAATATGTGTACAACAAGCAGAGGACGAGGACGACGAGTAGGACGACGATGATGCTGATGATGGGACGTATAGAAAGAAAATAGATTGGAATGTTGGGTTATAAAACCAGGAGATGAATATTTTCTCTCACTCTCTCGCTCCTTTTCCATCTCTCTCTCTCTTTCTCTCTGTTTTACATTTTAGTACATTATACGCCTACCTACCTCAAAGGGTTATTATTATAGCCAGTAGTAGTGTACAGCAGAATTGTATCAATTTGCCATTGCTGCCTGGGTATATAAATAACTTACAAGTGGTAAGTTACCACTACTGCAAGTAGAGACATGTTTTTTTTTGTATGTATTTTAGGTACATATTATTTAACATGCTTGCTGGTGATTGCAAGCCAAAAAAAAAATACGATCATAGAAGGAAATTGGACTGAGAGTCTCCGTCCTAAGTCCTGAATTAGCCTCACTAAACTGCATATACACATTTTACAAAACAAAATCAAAAATCATGTCAATTTCATTATAAACAAAACTTGTATGCGTCGTGTTGTAGGATACTATTACTTATATTCAAATGTTTATAGTATTTATAATGCTACTACTACTACTGCTGCTGCTACAAGTACAACTGCAGAAAACAGCAGCAAGCAAGCTCCTTCCACTTTCCGTCTTGTCGTTGTCCTTGCTCATTATTATACCTGGAGGCTAGTCAAGAAGAAGAAAAAAATTGTGTAGACATACACGACACACAACATACCTACATGCATATACTTACATTACAAGTCAGTATCACATTTCACTGGGAATTTAGGTAACTCGAATGAAATCCTACCGTAATATGCATTTTGCATTTTAAAAACCACTGCACCATAAAAAAAACCCACACACACACACAAACACACACATACACAATTACTGTTGTACCAACAACATAGCAACTGAACAAGAATAAACAATTCTGTCGCAAATTTAAGGTTGTCCTAAGGAATATTGCTCAGCTGTAGCAACAACAACAGCTAGATTTGCATTAATGATATATTTTAATAATATTAATGAGGATCACTATATCATCATGATTATTGCATGTTAAAATCATAACCATACGTCAAAAGGAGATTTTAGTCAATAAAATGCAAAAAAAAAGTTTAAGACTTTCTCGGATTTTTTTTTTGTTAAAAGGTGGATTCCACAGATGGATCTTGTTTGGAGGCTTCCACAACATTCTGATAACTTGTTGTCCTAATTTACTATTTCACAAGTTGGATGAGTGTATTATATACAACATATATATAAATAGCGCCATACATTAATGTTTTCATTAATGCAACTGCCAACAACACAGCTTGTTTCTTTATATATCTATACATATATAAAGATGAGGTTGTTATGTAATTTGGAAGAGAGAAAACAAGAGAAGGGTAATAAAATAACAATAAATGTACATTCATGTGTGCATTATTAGATGGCGGAAAAGTGGATTTCCAGTACCGTTTGATGATGCTCTCTGAGTGATCCATTCAAGTATTAAACACAAAAAAAGGAGTATTCAAGTAAATTTGGTGCTCACACAAAAAAAAGGATAGAGAGAGAAGATAAAGGGGAAAAACAAAGGGAAATGTAGAGAATATCCGAAAATGGAGCTCTTTGTGCGTATATACGTGTATATATATGCATGTCTAAGTTGCCAGAGGGAGTATATATAATATGAACTTGTACTACCAACTTGTTCTCTCGTGTAAAACTACGTCAGAAGGCCAAACTAACTAACTAAACTAGTCCAAAAAAAATCCTACTTATTCTACTAGTGCTCCATATTAATGAACAACAACACAACACAAGACTAGAGCAAAAAAATAAAAAATAAAAATGCATGCAATTTTTTTTATGTGTGTATATTTGGGAATGGGTACACGGTACAATATAATGTCTGTGTACATTTATATTTTTTATATATACAAATTACTATACATACACTATTTAGAGAGGTGAAATATGTATGGGGACGACGTAAATAACATGTGTAAATACATTTGTTAACTCATAAGTTTAGTTTTACAATCAACTGCAAGCCGTAAACGATATACACTTTCATAGGTCACCATATTTTGTTGTTCTTCTAGTCAATTTTCTCCCACTCTCCTCTTTTTCAACCTCTCTCTCTCTCATTCTATTTATTTTATATTACAGACAATAATATATACATATGTACAACATACCTACATATTATATTGTCTGTTTCTCTTGTTCAAGGCAGCACATCTAGTGTGTTTGTGTGTGTGTGGAGAATATGTGACTATGAAAAGTAAGGTATTAGTGTGCATATCATGTACATCCGGGAATAGAAAACTGTTTCGTCTTTACAAATTATTCATGGAACGCCAAATGAGACAACGGCCCTCGTTATATTGATACAAGAGGGACCACTGTAAATATACACACAACAAACCTATTTTTTCTGGGTTGATGCTGCTTCAAAAAAAAAAAGCAAACAGGGAAAGTAGAAGTGACTCTTGTAACTTGCTCTATATACATATATATATATCTTTCTCTTGCGCAACAACAACAAAAAACAACACCAACAACAACAAAAGCTTTATTTACAATGAACAGCTAAAGTAGTAATGGTAAGCACAAGTACAAGTAGCATTGTTTATTATGGTTTCTTTTTTGGAAAGACGTGGATGTAGAAACAATAACAGAAAAGTACATATGCATTTTAGTATAGTTGTTTTGAAGTTGAGAGTAAAGTAGAGAAAGAAAGAGACAGAGAAGAAGAAAAAAACAGAAGAGCATATCAGGAAAATGTTTTCTGGTCAGTCCTTTTCTATTTATGTACAAGTTTATATTCGACGTACATTTTATGATAATGACACCAAAGACCTGGAATATTCATAGTATTTCTTTTTTTCCTTTGAAGAAACAATACTGAAGAAGCAGGACATAATAATATTCCTTGACAAAAAAAGAACTTGAAGGAATGAAGAAGAAGAAGAATAAGAAAACAAACAAGCAACGTTTCGACAATGAAAACTTGCAGGATGGGTGGCTACTTGTTTTAGGGGTAGGCGGTGTGTATCAATTTTGTTTGCTTTTCCTGATTTAATGACAATTTGAGGAATATGCACACATGAACCGCACCTCACTCATCATTGTTTCATCCTCACTGTCATATGATGGCAATGATTTATTGTCTATTGCATAACATAATATGTAGGTATGCATGGTCGGTTGGTCACGGACTGCAGAGCAGATAATTGATAATTTAGGAGATAATAGAGCCAAGTTGTTAATGTGTACACAAATGCATTTATCTGGTTGGACTGCCCATGTCAAATTTTTTTTTAGTGGGTCGTCATTTGAATGTCAGGAATCGTCAGAATTTTTAAACAGCACCCCCCTGTCCGACACAGTCAATTTAACTGACCAAAAGCAAACAAAACATATCAGAAAAAAAACTTGGAATAAAAAATTGTTTAGGTATGTACATATTTTTTTTGGCATTCAACACTCTACGACTTGGACAAAGAGTGAGCTGTGTATGTGGGTACATTATAATAACAAGTGATATGATGAGACAGGAGCAGCAGGAGGAGGACAACGCAGAAAACGGGACAGTAGTGGTGAGGATTGAGGATATAGTAAATATTATTGTCCCATGGTTGCGTGCTGTTTGTGAATGACAATGACATGCAGCAAAGAAAAAGAAGAAATGAATAGAGGTTGATGATGGCATACCTCAGAGGGAAAGCATGTTATATTGTGTGTGCACGCTTTAACATGATAACAATATGTCAAAGTTATTATTATTATTATTATTATTAGCGGATAACAACTCAAAAACCAGTTGGCTCCTTATTTCTAGTAACATCATTTACTATGACATATGTATTTTATATCTTTCCAACAACTGAATTAGCTGCATCCCATTCAAATTTCACGGAAAAACTTGCATGATAGGTGTGTGTGTGTGTGTGTGTGTTTGTTTGTGCACGGGGTGTGCTGTGGCACGCTTGTATAACTATGCAGATATTACAAATACACATAAACATACATACATAAGTAAGTTGCATTTATTCCAATGAGCATGTAACTTCTGTTGTCATTAACAGTTATTGTGTATCTGTATGTGTGTGTGTGTGTGTGTGTGTGGAGTAAACGTGATCACAAATTTGTATGATTACCATTGACTATCAAAAATTGTGTGGCTGTCAGACAGATAAGTGAATGCATTAACTCAAGCAATATTTTACACACACTAGACACATATACAGTCAGGGCGGGCTAGAAAAAAGGAAAGAGACAGGGAGCAGTTGAGAGAAAGCTTTTGCTACTCCAATATTCATTTAAGCTGTCAACTTCTTTTACCGTAAAAAGCCATTTTTGCAACCATACATCATCACGATCATCAACCAGTTTGAGTTCGCTCGACCTTCTATTTCTCTCTCTCACTTTTCCCAAGCTAAATTTTTTTTTTTTTTTGCCAAGAGCAAAAACTCAGCAGGATAGTGTATGTCTAGGCATACATACTGTATATAATAATAAGTAATGTGTGTATGTGAGTATGCGTGCCTTGGCTTGGCTTGATAAATATTTTTTATATTATTTTTTCATACCAAAAAAAATGTAAAGGGAAAGAGGAGGATGGTGATGGCAATGCTGTTGATGTTGACGATGATGATGAAAAGAGAAAGTAAATATAATGGAGCATGCATCATTTTACACCATCATCATATCTCTCTCATCCTGAGCATATGAAAGTAAGAGAGAGAGAGAGCGAGTAGAGGACTTGATTCTTTTCAAAATGGCCCTAATACACGTAATATACACATTCGCATGCACATACACATATTTTTGTGCGTCTTGTGTTGGGGCAAAAGAGAAAGAAGTAAGTGTACAGGCATCCTTTAAATAATAATAATAATAATAAAAATAATAATAATAATAATAGCAGCAACAGCAACCCTGACAGGGAAGAAAATAGTACCACAAAAAAGTATGAAGGCACAACCACAAAACGCCATCCTCGTCAACGTCATAATACCATTTAATAACAAGCCTCTGTGTTTTATAAAACTATACCCATGTATATTTTGCATTTATTTACATGTACATAATAATAATAATAAAGAGGAACAAGACAAGAAGAACAACAAGGGCGATAAATAGCGCTGTCGTCACCCACCACGAGTACCTCATCGCTGCTATGATCATCGCCATGAATGATGCAAAAGCATTGTGTAAAAAGTGTCTGCTCGCCGCAGTGGAAAATGAAAATGTTTTCTTGCCTGCATTCTCATCCTCTCTCTCTCTCTCTCTCTCTGCTCCTGTCCAAATACTGTTTAAAAAGCGTTGTATGAGTAAATAAAACACTTTAAGCACTGCTTTAAACGTCACTGTCATGAATAAAAGTAGAAAAGAGTGTCTTCTTTACATCCAAATTTATGCAAAGTGTCAACAGGCTACATAAGCACTATCATCATCTGCAGCAGCAGCAGCACTATATAACTTGCATGCGTACACAATACACAAGCCAGCGACAACCAACACAAAAATCCTTTCTATAAAATGGTCTCATCTTCTTCATCATCATCATCATCATCATCATCATCATATACATTTTTATACAGTAAAGTGAGAGCAAAAACATGTGTGCACAAAAAAAACTTTTCTCCAGTCATCATTTTCATCACGATCATGATGATGATCATGATCATCATACATCGCCTTGCTGCTCCTCTTTTTTTTCTTGGAAGTTTGCCCTGTTATCCGACAACAATCTACGGATTTACACTGGGACCAAGAAAGATATAAATATGTATATAGGAACTCCATCTGGTTAAATTTTCTCCCTATTCATATTTATCAACAAAAAATACTAGTACTACACTGCTGATATGTACATGGGTAGAAGTAGTGGTACATATACATTACATGCATGCATAATAAATACATGTATATTCGTAATAACGATAATAATAATAAAAGGCTGGATTTACTGCTTCTTCTTCCTCCACTGCTCCACTTTTTCCTGCTCAACAATTTTTTTTGCCCCTTTAAACTTTAAAGTCAAAGTCAGCAGCTTCTGCTTGCGTTATTATTATTATTTTTTGTCTCTCTTTTTTTGGAGAACATTTATTTCGGTGTTATGAAGAAAACATAAGAAGCGGTAGGAAACAAGGAATAATTTGTTGGAGAGGAAGAGAGAGAGAGAGAGAGAGAGATGGAAGTAGAAGAGCCCATGTGTTTGTTGTCATGGTGCCTTTCAACTTGATCATCATCATATCAGATGACAAGTTGTGTTCCCTCTTTCTTGCCTAGTTTTTTTAGTATTTAAAACATAGATTTGTATATACACTTCATATGTACGCCAGTTTGCATTATGCTGTATATATGTATGTTACTGTGCCATAAAGTTGCAAATATGTAGCAGCTGAAGCTACTTTATAACATCCCCCGGTATGTACTTCCGTCTGTAATTTTCCTTCAATGAGCGTTGTGTCAATTTACACGAGTGTACCGTCTAACACCAAACTTGGTACATAGGGGTAATGTGTGCATGTTGTACGGTGATTACGAATGAGAAATAAGGTTTTTGCTAAATAGTCTCTTAAGTTGCCTAATTTGCATAAAATCAGTTAATTTGCATAAAATATTTTTATGCCACAAATCGATGTAATTTGATACGCTGATTACAAATATGATGTTGGTTTGTTTCTAATTAATCTAGTACTTAGCACAAATTTATATACATGTAGCGGATTCGTCGCTGCTTTGCTACTACTTCTTTATGTATACCTATCCACCTATGCACAAGTAGCGACCCCCGCTTATTTTACTATCCATTTACTTCATCCTCCTCATCACGGGAGACAAGAGACAGCTGAGCAAGTTCAAAAAGAAAGTAGAAAGGAGCCCCCGGTGCATGAACCAGGTCTCATTATTATCTTCATCATCATCTCACATCATATTATTATTATTATTATTATTCATCTTACTTTCCACTTACTCACCCACCATCATCATTCCCAAGCATCTTGATCATTACAAAAGCTTGGAAAATTGGAACATGTTTTTCTGTCTATTTTCATTCTACACAACATGATATTATACAAGTAAACGTGTAACATATATAATATTTATATAAATATATCACAGCATTGTTATGGCCATGTCTCGTTGCCACCCAAAAAACAACGCCATTTGAAGGGGAAATGCCGAGATGAAGTATATATTTATTTATATTATTACCCAAAAATATACATACGTTAATTACGTGTACATATACATAAAAGTAAGCATACATCCAAAAATACATAAATTGATGCAGCATTATTACGGCCTTTGCATATAAATAAATATACACGCAAATTGTAGTTGTATGCTGTTTTTTTTTTCAGATTCCCTGGACAAACGTATTGCGTCATTATTGCAAAATTAATAAAACTTATCATAAATCACCATGCTGTCTGTTACACACTTTCTCTTTTACACACATAATGTTATTTTCTTTCTACCACTGACGTAATTAATTACTTCGGGAGTTTCATAACAAAATAAAGCAATGTTGTTTTCCTAAAAATATATATTTTTGCCTGCTACTGCGGCTACTTCATTAATAATATATTATATACCTAGGAAGTAGGTAGGTATATGTGTAAGCACCCAATATTTTTCCCCAATGCTTCGTGCTAATGAATTTGTCTCATTTATTATTATTATTATTATGGATTTTTTTCGATAGATTCAGAGAAGAAAAAAAGTTTATAAAAAGTCTTTTTTAAACAAACAACATGTAGCAATAAGATTGTATCGAGCAACTAGTAGATTGACATTTACAAAATAAAGAGAAAAATATTATTTATTTTTATTAAGTGAATCATACGACGAAGATGAATGAAAATATAAACGAATGCATGCATATAGACGGACAAAAAGATTCAAGAGGAAACGGATTTTTTTGTACCCACAAAAAAATATATTTTTACTAGTAGACAGAAGAAAGAAAAATTTATAGAGCGGGAAACGTGTCTTGTGAATAAATTATGTGGAACTTTCCCAACTAGGTATTTTGTCGAATTTCTATGTAATATGCATATGAACAAGTTATATTGTATGTGTGTGTGTGTGTCATCTTTCATATTTATCCGCTCACATATATATTTATGGAAAAATGACAATGATTAATGGTCGATGATGACGACTTCTTGTTGAATTAAGGTATTGGGATTTAAAGCCGGACCAGCATGCTGAACAAATGCACTGAATAAATCGCTTAACGAACACACTGAACCTAAAAATAAGCTGAAACTCAAATCACACTCAAGATTCTTCAATTATATTTAACGTTAATTAGGTTAGGTTTCGTTAGGTTTTACGGTATTTTCAAAAGTGTAGTTGGATTAGTTAACTGACATTTAAGAACTGATAAATTTCAAAACTGTCATTATTAAAACCTAACTGCAGTTTCAAAAATGGTGTTACCCCTAACAAACCCTAACCCAGTTAACGTTACACGTATTTAACATTTAACTTTTACCAATGTTCAGCGTGTTTGTGCTGCGCAACATCCCAATTCCTTAATTCAACCCAATTTCTCAGTACAATGCTGACAAATAGCATACCAGTTTATTATTGACACAACAGAACAACAGCTGTAATATCAACCACCGCTGCGATTCTAATATTAAATATCCTGTGAGCGGGTTCACAGGAATGCGACAAAATCGCAGTAAATAATCCTGTGTCTAAAAACAAAGAAAGCAAAATGACTTTTGCAAGCTAGGCATATGTAAATACAAAAAACAAAGCACGTTTTTACTACAAAATATTATGCTCAAGGCAGACTTACCTTTTTTATTCTTGGAAAAACAAACACTTCTTTTCCTGTTTCTCTGCCAGCATTACCACACCTCAGCATCAATAAGAAATGACTACATGATGGTCATGTAGAGAGACGCAACCCATTAAGCATTCATGCAGCGAGTATGAAGAGATGTAAAAGGATGACAAGAATAGTTGAATAGAATTTAGGGCACTTACCTGGAAATAGAAGAAGAGAAAAACAAGAACAAAACATTATTTTTGGACACAAACACAAGTTTATTCATAATGTTTATTATTGTTGTCATGTATTTATATGCGCACAGTTATGTATATTATTGTTACAATTATGTTTACGTGAATTTTTATCCCATTTAAATTTCAAATAACAAGATTCTATTTTTTCCCCTTTACAAATAAGGTTAAATGTTTTGTGGATGATTATGGATTTTTTTAGTGACCATAGAGAACGATAAATTTTTTTCTCTTTACATTTGGGCACGTTTTTCCCCCAAAAATAAACATACAAAAACGTTTGCTTTCAATTTGGTTACAGATAATAAAACATGCATACCTACTACATACATTTTTACATATTACATGCTAATAAGTATATTTATATGACATTCCAGTAGTACTTTTTTTTTATATACATTCTTCTTATCGGCCGGGACAAGAAGCAAAAAATATTCCGTAGACTTTTTGGTGTTTTGTCTTACTACTTTTATTATTATTATTATGATTTTGTTCATTCATCAGATTTCATGTGGATTATTGTTGTTTCTTAAGTTTCATTCTATTTTTTTTATCAAATGATGAAATCATAAAAATAACACAGCAAACACACAACCTGTGTCCAAATGTAACCGTTTTCTATGCATTTATATTTTAGTCAATGCATCATAAATATTACAACATATACACAATATATAACCATTAAATACGGTTAGGCAACTGATACACCCACCGCCCCCACAAAACCGTCAAACCCTTGTGTAATGTACCTTTGTATGTAGGTATGTATAGACATACATGTCGTGTGTGTAATCATAATCATACTTACATACATGAGAATTTTTTATGCATACATCATGCATGATGCATGCAAATACCATGTCCAGAAATAGTGCACAGTATTTTTAAAACAATTTCTTATTTAATATTATATAAAAAAAGGAACGTGGGCTCATTCAGTTCCCAATTTTTAGATGCATGTACAAAAAAAAAAGAAAAAATTGTGTGGAAAAAAATGTACGTCACTTAGGACCGAAAATAAAGAAAGAAGTTATTTGTTGTTGCACAATTCCCAGTTTTACTGGTTGCGTACCTACTTATTATATTAAACAATAGGGTAATACGATGGTAGTAGTGGTGGTGGTAGTGATGTGATTTGAAGTATACAAGTCATAATATTTAGTTTTCTTGCACAATGTTGTAAACATGCAATTCTTTAACATTTTTTTGTTTATTTTATTTTTATTTTTTTCAGTTGGAAACCACGTCATATGTACACACACATACTATTTTTATATGCTCAAACCCCTGCCCATGAGTTTGAAGGAAAAAGATGGGATTTTTTTATCGTTAATGTAAATTTTTATCATGTTTTTTTTCACTCGTATATTTATATATTTTTTTTTGTTTATATCAAAAGCACATGATAATTGCTTTTGGCTATTACAAATACCATGCGCCGAACAACGTGCCAGAATAGTTAATAGCTTTGTATCTGTTTTTATTTTTTTTATTTGTAAATTTTTTTTGCTTAAAGGATTATTTTGTAAGGAAAATTTAAGAAGTCCAATTTTTTAGTATGTTTCATATATATTTTAAGTGAGAAACGAAGCCATTTATTAACTACAATAAAAGAGTCAATAATATTGTATTCTGCTATAACCTTTAATAATAATAAAAAAATTAACATTTTTTATTTACAAAACCTAATGTAAAAAAGTAGCGCTGCGAAAAAAAAACACGGCTGGGAACTTCCATTTTTATTATTATTGGTAATATTTTTTTTTGAAATACCTATTTACGTCCCTTAACGTGACCATAACGCTATGAATACGAATTTTGAAAACACGAAGAAAGACTATTTATGCTTTCATTCCTTATTATTGTGTAAAAGTAAATAAATTGTAATGTTTGTAAACTCTGAAAATGGATACAGCAATAAAAGCTTCCTTTCCATCTAAAAATCTCATATTTTTTCTCAAATAAAAAACTCACTCACTCAACTCCCAACAACACACACACTCAGCATACCAATTGTAAAGAACATCATATTTAGGTATGTACTCCTATTTTACCACCACACACACACACAGACACAACAGGAGCATAGTTTATATAGTTGTGATAGTAGCCAGCTAACAAAAACTAGCACTGTTAAAAAACAAAGCACACACACACACACACAAACACACAGCATTCTCAATGCCATTTATGCCATATCATATTATACTCTCATACGGTTAAAATGACGTTTTCGCGTGTCGTTAACGCGTCTTGTCACTTTTCGACTTTCACATTTTCTGCAATGTATGTATATATTTTGTAAAGGGAGAAAAAAAGAGTAAAGGGAAAAGCTAAAAAAAAAAAATTATCGTGACACATCGCCAGTCAAGTGACGTATGTACATGCATTTACTGTATATATTATGAACTAGGTATTTTTTTACCAGTTTAGTGCACACCATTTGTATAATATTTTTTATATTTATTTTCAGAAAATTCCAGCTTGAATATACACATTTAGAATGCAAACAAGCCTGTGTGTGTGTGTGTTTGGTAGTATTTAGCGTAAACTTTCTGTTTTGTAGTTTTTAACCATATTATTTTTTATGAACATAATATTAATTGTTGTACTATATTAAATTTTATTATGATTTGAAAGTACACCGAAATGGTAGGAATATTTTACACTTTTTTATCATTCAAACTCTTCACTCCTTGTAGCAATAATTCATTCACAATTTTTCTGGTATGTATATTGTTACCGGTAGTAGTAGTAATAGTAGTACCATGACGTACGTATATACACGTACCCAAAAAAATATTTCATGGAATATCAAGAGTATTTTAGTAGTCCATTAATTTGCAACAAAAAACGAAACATTATACATATTATACATGTATGTACATACATACATAATACAACTATTATTATCATTATAATTTATTTATCTACTTATTTTATTACCAGGCAAACGTGGGAAGTAATTAGAGAGCCATTTGAATCTCTACCTGTCTTAACTTTCTAGAATACTCATATTTCATTATGGCTTTGAATTCTACTTACAATGTTGAAAATGAAAATCAACTGAAAAAAGTTTCTTACTTAGCTCACTAGCTCTTTTATTTACAGAGAAAGTGTATGTGTGTGGGAGAGAGAGAGTTGAAAATTGTTTTTGTCTCTAAGTTTTCCATTTGTAGGTGTAGTCTCAAAAAGTCTCATAACAGTCTATATTTTGTATTAGTAGATGTTTTTGAAACTGGAATATAAAAAGGTGTACAAAAAAAAAGATTTGGGGAGAGTAAAAGAGCGAGAGAGAGAAAGGGACAGAGAGAGAGAGACCTTATTCTACGTACTTGGAAGAACAAACTACAATAATAATGCTAATGAGCATAAAATCACGCCCATTCATTGTAAAACTTTTTTTTATGGTTGTGTAAAGTTTACACGTTGCACGGGAAAATACAACAATATGTTTTTATATACCTACTGTTGAAAAATGGGTACATGTTTCTATATATATATACACAATGTACTCAAATATATGCATATAATTTACATTTACATTACATAAGTACATACCATTTGCAAACACATGTCTACAAACTGTGTAAAAGGAGAAGAAAAGGCGAGGACAGCAATGACGACGACAACGATGATGATGATCAATTTTGAAGAATGATTACGGGTGGAAAAATGAAGGACAAGCACAAAATACTACGGCACACACACAAACGCATACATACATTCATGAACATTTTGCAAGATATTAGAATATTATTATAAATGTAAAATGGACAAGTAAAAAAAAAGAAGTATAATATGCTACTTGAACAGCCCACCATGAAAATAAGGAAATGATTATTTGTTCTTCACATGAAAAACAGGACACACATGCAAAAGTAAAATTACATTAATCGGGTGAAGCACATTATATTTTTATACACCCTTTTTTGCGTCATTCAGAGAAATGTGAGAATACTCTCATTACTCTAACATTTTTACAATAATAATATCCCTAATTCATCCATCCAGTGTACAAAAAGGCTATGTAATTTTTTGTCTGTCTAGTTTTATTTTATTTTTAAGAATACTAGTTTATTTATTATTTTTTTAACGGAAATCCAGCTTTTTCTACAAGTTTTCATTTTTTTTCAACACAGGAAAACATTAAAAGTATATTATTATTATATTTACATGCATGTACATAGTATATGTATGTGTGATGTGTGCAGTGTAAAATACGAGTGTATATGTATGTATGTATGTATGTATGTATATAAATAGGACAAGAAATTGTATAATAAACTAAATTAGTTTATTTTACTATTTTTTTTGCGCATGTTATTATTAGGTTTCAATTAAAAGTGACAACAACAAATGAAGGGAGTAATCTGTTTGCTGAAGCTCTTACGGGCTTTAAAAGGAGAATTTTTTATGACATTGTTAAGGGTGTCATAAATTTAGCGTTTTATATTCCAAAGGAATATAAAAAAATTATAGTATTAAACAAGCGGGGAAATTTTTTTTGTCGTTGAGTACAAAAAAAAGAGTCAGATATAGTGCCAACTATCGTAACGTATAAAATAAATAGGTCATTCTATTGAAACTACACTATACTCTACTGCTGCTGCAAACAAGTTTAAATAAAAAATACATATTTTTTTTTGGCATTTGACAGCATTAAAGTTGAAATTTGACATTATTTTCATTTTCATGCACCAAAAGAGAAATTGTAATAAAAAGAGACAAACAAATATATAAAAAATACAAAAAAAATCTAAATTGTTGCATTTAATATTGTAGTCAAAGTTAATACCACACTGCAGGGTAAAGTGTTTAGATTTTACAGTATTATGCGCAAAGATGCATATTTTCAGATAAAAAAAGAGAGTTTTAGTGATGACTGTATCAAAAGCAACTACTACTACTACTACTACAGCAAATAGAAAAAAAGTTAATCTTAAGGCTATTTTTTTTAAATAAAGAAAAAAAAATTCTCTGCATTTTTCTCTCTGCATTGTATACTCGTTACAAGTAAAAATAAGAGTAGTAATAACTGAAAAAATAGCTGTTCCAAGGAATAATTTTTGTAGCTGTTTTTCTTTCTTTTTTCTGTTTGAAAAAATAACAGGGAAAAGAAATAAAAAATAATCCAAGAATATCTTTTCACTCACCCACTTTAACATTAAACTCTATCCAAAAAAATATGTACAATAAAGTTGGGGGTGGAGTTATGCTTTTATAAAGTTCAGATTTAGTTGAACTTGCAATGTTACATACATTATTACCACTACTGCTAGTTTTACAACTACTGCTAAATACTATTGTGTTGCAACTTTGTAGTGATTTTTAGGTATTTTTATGTGTGTGGATAATATGCCATGCGAACGGGAGCAGTGTTGAATATCAACTCATGCAGTTTTTGATACATAAACTTTTAGATTTGTGTGTTTTGTATACATGCATATTTTTTTCCTCCATGTGGAAAAATGATAGGTTCGGTTGTAATTAAGTTGATTGAGTCCACACTCAAATTTAATTTTACAAAGGGACCCCTTTTCGAACGTTTAGTCAACAAAAAATTAAGTATCTTCAGCAGCACTTTTTTCTTCTTCTTCATAGTAATTTAATTGGGACGTCGCCTACTTTTTTCAGGTGGAGAGAGTAGTCATGGTTTGAAAGTAATGGGATGAGAAAAAGAGAGTAAACTAGGTATAGAATGTACAAAAGAGAGAAAGAGAGAGAAAGAAAGAGAAATATGGTACATGGTATACATTGTTTGTTGGTTGGTTGGTATAGTATACAAGAACAGAAGTAGTAGTAGCAGTAGTTTCAAAGGAGCACTCTAATAAAAAGTAGTCAAGTACTATAAACTGACTTCCTTCCTTGCCTTTACAACTTCCACGTTCTCTCTCTCTCTCTCTCTCTGGTAGTTTAGCTACTAAAGTCAGAGAGAAGTTTATTTTTTGTTGTAATCGTACACTACTAGATATGTATGCATCGAAACCCACATGTTAGCCGCCACCTGCATTAGTATATTTATGCACTGCACTGTAACTTTATAATATGGTTTACTACTACTACCACCACCACTACTACCACACCACTACAATATATTATATATATATAAGTACATGCTTATGTGTATATGCCACTATTGACACTCAGACACTCACTCACACCGACTACTCCACTTTACTTGGGCATTAGCGCATAAAAATAGTAGAAAATGTGGACCGGCTAAACAAGGGAAACAGCAGCAGAAGAAAAAAGAGATTGCAAATAAATAAACACAAAGAATGAGAAGAAAAAAAGCTTTGTTTTCTCTCTCTCTCTCCATTTTTTCTCTCTTACATGGATTGTAACTCTAACATTAGTTATTGGACACGAGGAAAAAAAAGAAACGCAGCAAGAGAAAGAGAAAGAGAGGGATAGTGAGAAGAGGAGAAACCCTTTTTCTTTGTCTGACTGACATTATTATTACTATCATCATCATTCTTGCTGTGATCGTCATCACCATCATGATCATCATCCAAATAAACTAAAGCTATAGTAAGGAGCATAAGAGCATTTTGCACCTGGGGTAACTTATGTAATATGAATAAAAATGTCTAGTCATAACAATTACATCCACGTCAGCAAACCGATGAGTTTACACAGGGCCCCTCTGTAATTTTCCAACAACGCTATAAAATATACTTTCTCTCTCTCTCTCTCTCTCCATCTCTTAGTAAAAAGTACGTGAACTACCACTACTACTACTCAAGTCAAGCTACTCTCATGAACTCTTTCGCACTATATGTTTTTATCCTCTCTATTTCTTCTCTCTCTCTCTCTTTAGAATGGATGAAGTGTGCAGAGGGGCTGGCAGCGGTGTGGAATTTTTGCCCATAAAATGTATACATACAAAAAAAACTCACAACTCACACTCCCAACAACAATACAATGAATGTATTATATTATTAGGTTATATTTGTATGGATGTATGTAGTGTGCTACGTGTGCTGCTGTAGTTGCATATTAAAAAATATATATCACAACAACGTCCTTTGTTGAGTTTGCACATTGTCTTTGTATATACATTTTTTGATACAAGAAATGTAAGTGTGTTATATCCTCTACAATAATAATAATATAGTATTTTTTCCTTCTCTTCTCTCGTACCGGCGGCGGAAGCATAATAATATCAAATACCAAAGCAGAAAACAGTAAATGTGTACTTAGGTATTACGTTTCATTTTAACAAACAAAATATTGCTCAGTTTACTCACTGAGCTGAGTAAGTGGGCAGTATGAATGAGTCTTTTATTTTTCCACACAACAAACTTTACAAGGTGACCAAAGCCCTACTACTAGTATTTCTGCTACAAAATGTATTTTACCTGATTGTGTAGTCACTTTTTTTTAATAGAAAGGTATGTTATATATGGTATGTATTTGCTATGGTGACTTTTTAGTGCTTCTCCTTCGTCTTCAGCGGAAGTTGCTTTTTTTCTACCTGTTTTTTTGTCAAGCGTTTTGCCTACCTGTTTGGTATATTAAATATATTGTATCATGATTTTCAGCATGTACCATCGCCACCACCACTACCACCTTCATTGCTACACATTTACATTGTGCCAAGATTAGAGCTGTTAGTAAAAAGCTCTCTTGTGGTAGCTGGCATGGCGTCCACACGCAGCAGTTTATAAATAAACCGTAACATTGGCAGTAAATCTGACTTGAGTGAGTGTGTACACTTGTGTGGAATGGGCACATGGAAGAGAGAGAGAGAGAGAGAGAAAAAAAAGAGAAAGTACGCTGCTGCTTCTGCTGCTACTGTTTCTAAAGCATATAATATCCGTTACGTAATAATAAGCCAGTGATCTCGTTTCATCTCAATCTGGCCGTGGAGGTTATGACGATGATGATGATGATGAGGATAGAGTTCTGTCTAGTGTGCTCTGTAGCTGCAGCTTGTAGGGGCAATATAAGAACAAGACAAAAGGGATGGATGGTGACACCACCATCACCAGCACCACTCGCGTGCTATATGATCGATACACACACACACGTACAAAACACGTATTAAAAAGCTTAAATAAGATGGACAGAGTGAAAACACGAGATAAAGTGTACCAAAGGTAGTAGAAGTAGTAGTAGTAGTACGTAGTACAGCAACGTGTGTGGTAGATGTGTGTGTGTATTCAGTGCATGTCTGTGTGTCTAACAAACATTGATAATGCTTTCACTAGGGATGATGATGCTCATGTTGATGATGTTGATTGTAGACTTTTAATAATAATATAGCAAACGCAGCATAGGTATCCAACATGCTTTGTGTTGTGACTTTAGTAGCTCCAACGTAATTTTTCACTTGGGTAAATACGCACATACACACACACACACACACATTCACAGGCAGATTTTTTATATACACGCAGAGCGTAAGTAACGATGTGGCCCAGCGTTTTTATAAATGCGCACATTTTTTCATTGCTGCTGATGCGGCAAAATTTAGCGTGTGTTTGTGTGTGTAAGTGAATGGAGGGGGGCCTTGCTTTTTTCCATGTGTACTTTTTATTATCGTTATAATCTGCTTGCTAGTGGTCTCATATTATTATTATTGGTACATATACATACATATACATGTAGCATGTTTGCTGCTATGTGCACACACTTTTATTCATAGTATGAAGGAAAGGCAGCCACTACTGCTTGCTATTGCTGCTACTACTACTGCTCATCTTCTCATACTTTGTCTGGGCCTGTCTGTCTGTAGCAACAACAATAATGAACAAGCAGTACGAGCTGGTTTTTGGTGGAAGGATGAAAGATGAAAATGTGAGTTAAAGGATATGTTTGTTTAGCAATCAGCAAGGGACCCTCAAGCAGAAAAACAGTCCACCGAGCATAAAGCAAAATATAAAGGATGAATTCACTATCATCATCACCATCCATCCATCTACAACGATGACGACGAACACCACCGCCGCCACCACTAATGCATCAACCATCATCAGAGATCACAAGTGGTTTACTTATCTTCAACCAACTAAATGGGCGACGCGGCTCCCACACACACACACATATAAATACAAACACACATGCACTCTTGTCATGGAAGCGCATATGAAAATGTGTACAATATGTAAAGTGCTCTGTAAAATATTCTTTGTAATTTTTTTTGCAATAGTAAATTAAAAAACATTCAAATGAAATTCACATGTATCAAAATATTGCCTACTCTTCAAACCTCACCTCTCAAACCCCCTGAAATTGATTGGGGATTATTTTACTAGAGCTGATGCTGTGAACCATGTTGAAATTGGGGTTGGTTTGATGGTTGGTTAGTTGATAAAGAGGAGAGCTAAATTAAATGAGAGTGATGCATATACATACATACATACGCAAGTACATACATACATATACTTTTGCATACAAAAGAGGCATACAAGTGAGAGAAAGAGGGCATACAATTTTTACTATCATTAGCATTCAATTTTGCTATTACGTCCCAACAAATGATTTGCGAGGCAGGAGAATGGGATTATGTAATTAATCGGTTCTTTGAGTACGTAAAACCGCAACATGCAGAAGCAGCAGAACGAACACATATACATACATACACATACTATTGTTTATACTTTACTTTTTAGCAAAAGAGGATTTTGCGTATATTTTGACCCAGGGTCTGCATATTATATTGCTTGATTATGTTGGCAAAAGCTCCCTCTTTCATTGTTCGATTTGAATGTGGAGAGAGTTGATATGCTTCACGAAGCAAAAATAAAGCCGGCATTCTCCGAGGTGGAAAACATTTTGACCACCTTTATACATATAACATGCACACACCCAAGTACCCAAAATACCTGTGTACGCTTCCAGAATTTGTCATTTATGTACATATTTTCCAATACATTTTTAAAAGTGTAATAATACACCAGTAAGTAATTAGCAGTAGTCATGAACTGTTTTCAGTGCGTTCTGCTGTTCGTAAATATAAAGTTACTACTGAAAAAAGTTAATTATAATTATCACTACAATTAACTAATTGCGATTTCAAAATATACATCATATTTGTCATCCGCATGTCCAATTCATGATATGTACATGCATCATATGTACATATTGATATTTATGCATAGCTCATCAGTCCCCCTACCCCGGGGAATCACTCCTTGGTCTTCGAACTCATCCGAGCTACTGTCCTAAGGTATCGATTACCGAAAATAGAATTCAAAAATTCGTCGTAGTTTTCCAGAAAATGCAGATATGGACGGACAGACGGACGGACGGTAGACAACACGATATTATAATGAACTGTAGTTTTAACCCATGAGTATATGCATGTTTGCCCACACAAAAACAATATTATATGCAAATTTTGTAGAGAAAACGTGACAAATTAAATTTGCGACATTTTTAGATAAAAAATCCCAAAAAAATAATTTAGAAATGAAATTATAATTAGTAATATGTTAGTATCAAGTTTTGATAATATTTGATATGACGCATGTCAGGTGGTATACGTGTAAAAGAGTTTATTTTCCCCATAAATACAAAACTTTTTTTTTATGCTTTTTTTGTGGTTACTCGTTTATTTATTTTTTTACAAGTAGAAATAAAAGTTTGTCTCTGATTGCTCCATATATATTTTTTTATTATGATTACATAATCAAGTCATCAAAATACAAAACAACTTTCCGTGACATTACATTAAAAGCCTTTCTCATAAAAAGTTTAGTGAGAAAAAAATATGACCAAAAAATTGCTACATTTATATAATAACGTGAGCGTGAATGTTCAGTAAAAAAAATATATAATATTCAATGAAAATGTGTGTGTGTATGTGTTTGTGAAGATGTAATAAAAAAAGAAGACTATTGAAATGGGAAGCAGGTTTTGTGAGCCCCCATTATATATATTGTACTAAAACACAGAGCATACTTAAAAGTACACGCCTTTTATTGATGATCTCATGAACGTAAAAAGACACACGTGGAAAGACAATGAAAATCTTAAACAAACGAAAGAGACAAAAAATATATATAAAAGGTTAAAGAAAATAGAAAAAAGAATTTTTTTTTCTTCAAAATTGTTGGTTTCCGATTCAAAAGGCCATAGCATATTATTTTATATTCTTGATAAATCCACTTAAAGAAAATGTGGATGAAAAGTGAAAAGGGGGAAGTATTATACACGACTTGTGTGTGTGTGTGTGTGTGTGTGTGTACTGCGTACGTGTGTGCATGGGCAAGGAGACAGGAGCATATTATTTTTGTGTGTAGATATATTTATGTGTGTGTGTGTGTGCTTGGTCTCTGCATTTTGGGGGAGAATATGCGCCTATTACAGAGATCTTTCGGCACGATGCTGAAATGGGTACTTTATCACGATTCCCATGCATTTCCTGAGGTTTTTTTCCACTTGTATTTTGTCTCCGTCTGCAACTCTTTCACTCGTTACTTCTCAATGATCATGACGACGATGATGATGATGACTATTATTATTACTACCACTACTATACTACCACGACCATTATATATAATATACTTGGTTCCACACGTGCACTGTACATAGGCAAACATATATATAAAATAAGCGTGTGCTATTGTGCCTTATTTGCTTACTAGCATGTGATTTATTAATGTATGTACATATACATGTATTTTATCACAGGTTACTTCACATTCAAAGGATTTAAAAAAAAAATGTAAATAAATGGGTACACATCCAGATTTTTTGAAAGGTGCTTTACTCCAAGCATTTTTATTTTTGTTATTTTTTTTACATCAAGCATTAAAAATATGCATAGCTCCTCAATATAATAGCTACCAAGTATGAATAAATTCCCTCATAATAATAATAAAAACTCAAGATTATCATTACTACTATTATTATTGTGTTTTACAACAACAGATTATTGATTTTTTGGGATATTGACAATCCTAGCAAATTAACCAAAATAATGTGCAATGAATAAGGTGGACGATGTTTTTCCTTAGTAAAATGTGTAATGTTGAACGAATTAGCAAAGCAGACAAGCTTATGAATATTTGTATAACGCAACGTGAGTGTAAAAAAAATGATTATGTGCTCGAATAGTTCAAAAATGAACTTTTTCACCCAATTTAGAAAAAAAGACAACAAGTTATTGTTGTGTTGTTCTACATTAGATAAACCAGACAAACAATTTTTTTTGGATGATGAGTGAGGATGATGATTTTTTGAACATAAAGTAAAAGTTGAGTAACATAAAATATATGTTTCATGTGCTTTTTATACTTTTCCTTCTTGTTTTGTTGTTGTATTTATTAAGCTAGCACTTCCAGCCTAGTCGAATCAATTTTTTGTGTAAATATTGACTTTGACAAGTTTTGCACCCACACACCTACCATTCCCAAATAGAGCTCAATCCTGTGTATTAAACAGATATGCTTTTATGATTTCACCTATGTATATTAAATTAGGCAGCTGTGCAAATAAATATGTGTGGGTAGGTATATTTATATTTATTTATGATTTTCACACAAACAAAAACAAAACTTTTTCTTCTTGTGCTTCACCACTCACAACAACAACAACAACCACAACTGAAATTATTTTTAGAGATGTTGTTGGTGAAAGCTTGATGCCTGATGCAGTTAGTTAGCGACGCGTCTTAGCAAAAAAATTAGGACATCAATACAAAAGTATGAAATAAAGCAAAAAAAGGAAGAAAAAGTTTTTTTTCTTTGCCTTTTCCTTTCTCTACTATTTGCCGACGATAACGCTAAAGAAAAAAAATGTATAAGCAGAACAAAAAATCAATCTTTACTGACTATAATATTGCGAAGCACTAAAATAAATATTTATTAATTTATTTTTTAAGCATCATCATCCCGTTTGCAACTTAATGAACATATGGCCGTATCTCGTCCAAACAAATAAACTGTTTCTTCCCCTTTCCCTTGTTGTTATTTTTCCCTTAAAACAAATTCTTGGTTGGTCTCTTGGCTGCTGACTTATATTTCGTTTATATAATAAACACAAGCTATTGACAATAAAGAGTAGTAATTGGGCACAGTATTATTTATTGTGATTATCAAAAGAGGGTTATTTACTGGAAGGATACAGTAAGTGAATTAGGGAATAAAAGTGTGTTATATATTTTTTGGTGTGCAACAGTAGTAAATGGACAGAGAGTTACAATTAGTCGTACAAAAAAATACTTAAATAATGGGCATATATATAGGTATGTAGGTATATTACGTATTTACTTGTACGAGCATTATATACTTATTTCTGGATAGGAAAAAGGTAACGATTTCCTTTGGTACACACACACACACACACAAACACACATTCTCTAATGCCAATATCAATAATGGAAGATGAAGCCCTACCATTGCCAGTAAATAAAAGCATTTTGGGGGAAATTTAGGTGATGATAATACACTACTTATTCTCCCCATTTGTTTGTGTGTCAGCTTTGATGGGAGAGAGAAAAGGATGGAGAAAGAGAGAGAGAGAGAGAGAGAGAGATGTTGCCTTGATTGCCATTTCGGTTTTTGGTGGGTTTTTACACAGGAGAGAAAATGATGAAGGCTTTTCATGTCTACGATGAGCTTGAAGACCTACAAGTACACAAGAACGAACACACTTACACACACACACACACACATAGTAATTCAAGGTATATACATAACAAATGTAATATTTTCCGCATATTATGTGGATGGATGTATGTACGTGCATTAAAAATAATATAATCTTTCTCTCTCGCTGTGTGTCTGTTTGGATATTGGGAAAAAACACTAAAGATTTCTAAAAGAGCACTTCACTCATTTTCCACAAGAGCAACTTTTGCTCCCATTTTCTATCACCATGAGACCACTACTACCATCATCACAACCACCACCAGCAGTTTACACACACACACACAAATAGACTCACATTTCAGTGTTTATCAATTCATTGGATGAGCAGCAAAATAAACCAATATAGCCGAATGAAAACCCCCAAATCTACTTCTTTCCTAATTTGCTTCATCATTATCATCATCATTATCATCATCATCTACAACAACAGCAGCAACATTACAAGCAAAAGCATCAGCATAAATGGAGAAATTTTCCTATTTCCTATTTATTTCTCTCTCTCTTTTATACGCGTTCTCTCCTTCTTCTTCATCTTTTCTTTTTCCTTCCAAACAGTTTTCCTGATTACTTGTAACAACGCAAAATAATATTTTTTTTTGCTAAAGGAAATGTCAAAGTTGTAATAGTCAATCTGTCGGACAAGTTGCAAAAAGGATTCCACCACTTTTACGACGACCATCCCTGCCGCACCACACAGTCAGCCAATGCTAGCAAACAACTTTAACCGCTGAACAACAACTACAACAAGAATAAAAACAACATCAAGCGGTAGTAGTAGTCGTAGTGTTGTAAGTAGACTTAAGTATACAGGGATTATTGTACATTATTACTATTATAAACAAATTAGCGGTCCATTTTCTTGATGTTGATGAATAATATATATAAATACGTATATATGAATTTCTTGTTATTTTTTTGTACATGTAACGCTATTGGGGGGTGCTTGTAAACAAATAGGTGATTCGTCATTCTGTTCCTCTGAAAACAAGAAAGTTTGACGAATGGAAATTGGATGTCAAGTAAAACAAGATGTGGAGAGAGAGAGAGAGGGAGAAAAAAAAAGTTGGTGCTTAACCCAACAAATTTTGGAATATGAATTGTACAATCCCAGCGTGTGTTATCATTGTAATACAATAGTGCTTTTACCTACTTTTATATTATGTAAAATTTGGCTTTTAACTCTATTTTCTTGTTCATAAAATAATAATGATAATAATAATAATGACGACGAAACGTTAGTATGTAGTGTGGTGGTAGTGACGATGGTAGGAAATAAGGGATCAAACAGTATACATGAATCTCTCCTGCTCACATCTCACCTTTTCATTTATTCCAAAATGGTGATGTCATTGCTTGATATACTACTAGGTTCACTTTATATAATATATATACGTACTTTAGAACCTTATCAAAAATTGGAACCTTTTTATTGGTATCATCAAACTGTTTGTTGGAAACTATTTATAGTCGGGAAAGTTTAGTCACATAGACCTGTGTATATATATGCTACGCAGTATAAATATTTATATATATATGCTGCGTAACAGGAGCAGAAAGCAGCACACACGTTCGCTCGTATTTTTTTGGATGAAGAAGTAAAGGCAGCGGCAGAGGAGCTTCTCCTTTCACGTGAATCCTGAACATTTGCTGCTTCTGCTCCTGATGATGATGACAGTAATAATGATAATAATAATAACAGTAGTAACGTAGAAAGAGACGAATCATCTACGTCGTCATTACTTGTTAGAGTACTCAAGTGCCGATTTTCAAGTGCTGTTCAACTCGCTCACCAGCCAAAACCATCATCATCCTCATTGAGCATCTCTGCTCAAGATAGACAGGCACGGACATGCACACGCAAGAAATGGAAAGAAATTAGAGAAAGCGAGGCAGAGAGGCAATAGAAGTCTACGGCAGAGGTACATTTTAGTTGGAATGGTTTGTATAATAGTAAACTCTGACAAGATGTTTATGATGATTTTGATCTGATGAAAATCGGATGATGATAATGACTATGAGGGGGAGGGTTCAAAATTTTGAGCAAAATAAAAGGATCGAGCTTGAGATGGGCACGAGGAGCAAGAGATGAATAAAAGGAAAAGGAGGAAAAAAGCATCATCAGAAAAAAAATTTGGTATATATTTTTTAGGCATGCAATCTTTTGTGCCTAGCACTTTTTTATAAATATATAAATATATATATGTATACATTTACCATTCATCGGACAATGTTTTTTTTTTTAATACTTCTTTCCCTGTTTTAAATGTCTGTTGTTGTGTCTACTGCAATTCCGGTCTATTTGGGAAAACATGAAAGAAAGGTGGCACCATAGCCCCGCTCAACAGTAACAAGGATCCAGAGAATCAGGCAAAAAAAATTAACGACCAACCTCCTTCAATTCACACTTACTTAAGTATCACTTGTAAATTTTTGGCCTTGTTATGTCATATACAATGTACAATGCAAGCAAGGCCTGTGCGTTATCATTATTATTACTTTCGTGCATTTTAAACACGACCAACCAACCAGTTACAGTTTTTTTTGTTTGATTTGTTCTTCTGGATTAGTTCATGTAATCAAAAGAATTGTGCCGTGCTATTTTCCCATTGCTTCCTTGTCCTTATTCACTTGAATTGCATTGCATTGCAGGGTAGCCGACTACTACTAGTAGAGATTTTAGTATGCAATCTTTCTTGAGGCTACCACAGAGACTACAAGCTTGAAAAAAAAATTTCAGCCAATGTCGAACATACTCAAGTTGCTTAATTCTTTTTTTTTTAATGTTGGAAGTAAGACACGTTGCATATGTGAAACACACACAGGGAGAGAAAAATAGATAGGGAGAGAGAGGGAGGTAGAGCAATGACGACAACGACCATGTTGTGTGAGTGAAGAGCTTTTCAGATTATGTTATGAACATTGTACTTGTACAGAGTGAACTGTGTAGAATAGTAGTCCCAAAAAAAGGAAGAGAAGAGAAAGTTGAAACAAGCAGAAACCTTTTTCTCATTTGATCACCATATCCTCACTTGACTTGAGCTCCTTGTTCTGCCTTAAACGTGGTCATGGTATACACATACATATTATGTGCATGCATAAGACTATATCAGATCCTTTTTGTAACAAAAAAAAGAAGAAGAAAGTATTCTGTGACTTGTAACAATAACAATGGCAATAATATAAAGGGAAAGTAAAGGAATAAAAGGAGGCCCTTGTATTGTAGATACATACACACCAAAAGAGTAAGTGTAGAAGTTGTAGCAGGAACAGCACACAGAGTCTATTAAATCCACAGGGGCTTTAGCCCGTACATTTTCAGGATTTCAGAATCACACCATAACCAAAATCATTATCATCGTCTTTGTCGTTCCATTCCTCGTTGTCGTCATCACGATCATCTTTATCCATTTCATTTTCTTCTGCTCCCTTTTCACTCTACACACACACACACACGCAAGGAGTTGTGGTAGTAGTATTCCAACTAGTGTGTGTGTGTGTGTGTGTGTGTGTGTGTGTGTGGACATCCACCCACCACACAGTAAGATATTTATAGGGATTACTGCAGACTAGGTATAAGTAGCATGCATGCATATGTGTGTATCTGTTGATAGAGTCCATTATTATATGGAAGCACACACAATCTTTACAACTTGCAACGCTTTTCTTCTTTGGCTTTTGCTCTCACGTTCATTCATTCATCCAGCCTCTGGCCAAATTTTACATGGATACGGCCCACTATAATAATAATAATATGAAGTGGAATACACCACAAAATGTGCTCCGTTCCATTTACGCTTACAAGGCAAAAAGGCACTTTTTCTTGAGATCATGATGGTCATGATGCAAGATGCAATGTTGCCACTAGTTAACTTGAAAAAAAGAAAAGAAAAAAAAGGAAGACAAAATTTCGTTTTATATATTCTTTTTTTTTGTGTGGGTAAAACTTTTATATTATTTTGCGTTACCTTAAATTACATTTGCATTCTATTTATTATGTAGGCACGTGTATAAAACGCATTAAGAGGACCACGAGAGCTTACATAATATATTGCAACTTTCTCTCTCTCTCTCTCTCTCTTATGGCTGAGTAGCAGCAGCATCAACACAACCAACAACTCATTTTCTACTTTGTCTTTGTTGACCTTCATCTCACGTTTACTTCTGAGCGAGAGCGACAAGACAACACAAAATGAATTTAAAAAAATTACCGAGCAAGGAAGAAAAAACAAGGTATGTATAGTATCGTTATAAGAGTATATAGCATTGTCAAGTGTACAATTTCCTTTACTCTATAACCTCCACCACTTCTTCTACCGCTGCCACCACCACCGTTTCTCTCTTGCCTTTTTCATTTTTAAATGAAAACTGCGAATGAATGAGAGGAGTAGTAAGTGAGCAGTGTGCCTACTTGTATGTTTTTGAACCTATCACACACCAGCAGCAATAGTAAAATAGTCTACTAGTCACGATCTTTGTCTCTACTTTTTTTTACAAGCTAAAAATTACTTTTATTTCTCCCCAAAGTAACTTTTACAGTTATGAATTATATTTTTCAAGGATGGTGGTGGCAGAGCGGGTGGTGGTGGTGGTGGTGGTGGCAGTGGTGTGATGTGGCTTGTGTGTTTTAAATAAAATCCAACGAAAAGATGGGATTATTTTTTTTGTACTCCTTCTGCCATAACACTACTAACTACTCGGTACTGCACGTCTTTAGAGCTTCTGCCGCTGCTTTTACTTAATATTTGGCCTCCTGCACTACTACTGCTACTACTATGCTTATAAAATTGAGTAGTAATTTGGGAGGGCAAGGTTATCTACAAAAATAAAACTAACAAAATAATAGAACAAACAGAGGAATGTAAAAGGAGGAATCCGAAAGTTTTTTTTTTACTGTGGGAATGAGTAATGGCACAGAAACACAGACGGGGATAAAGTTTTTTTCTTCTTTCATGTGGCTAGATAAAGTGTGAGAGTGAGATAACTAAACAATAAATATATCATCCTTGTTGTTGTTGTTGTTGTTGTTATGATCATGATCATCTTGTGTTGTGGTGTGACAAGTAGACAAGATAGTTTTTTTTAATATACTTGGCTTTCCCCTGTCACGTCACAAGTGTCAACTGTTAACCAATAAATAATAAATTTTTTAGGTGACATTTTTACCTTGACTACTTCTTGCTCATATTTTTTTTACTCTCTCTCTCTCTCTCTCTCTCCATGAGCTCTGCTACTACTACTATTACTATTATTATTTTGTTTGTTTTTTTTCGCCGACTTTTACATCTGTCTACATGACAGGAAAGAAGAAGAAAAAAGCAAATCCCCTTCTCACCTGTCACGACTATATACATACATACCTCCAAATAATATGCTTTTTTAGCATTTGTACTACTTCTACTAAAAATAATTTTATCTTCTACTTTATTTTTAGCCTTGTTGACAGAGAAACATGAAACAAACGTCGTGAATAAGTGTAACAAGACTTTGTTTTTTTTTGTGCTAAAATATATGCAAAGTGGAATTTGCAAGTCATTCCCTAAAAAGTTACTAAAAACATACTAGAGCATTTTCTGGGAAATTGTTATTTATACATATCGTCGCATACACTTGAAAACACCATAACGCACCAAAAAACATTCAAGACAAACCCACTAAGCATTTTTTTACATACGAGACAACA
>JAHZNC010003982.1:0-18935 GCA_027744095.1 Zhuqinia jingwanae | reverse complement strand
AAACTTTGCAACAAGATGATTGGGGTTGCAATTTCCACTTCCCTTTCTTGCATGCTTTCTTTTTTTTATCGTCACGTGTGTCCCTAAAATTCTATTTCCATGCTTCTCGTACTAACACTTATGGTGTGCGATGGACTGATGGACATGACTTTTGAGACAAGTGCAAAGTACCACAAAAATGACTTATTATGTTCTTGTAAGAATTCGTGCATTTATTTAAGTTTTTAACGGAAAAAAGAAATACATTTTTTCTTCCATTTCAATTCTTTTCAAGATACTAAATGCAGTCCAGGGAGTCCACACAGAATATTTAATTTACTATGTACAGTATTTTTATTCCATGAATGCTCTTTTCCGTTGCATCCTTTTTATTGGTGCAAATTTCAAATGTTATTATGTATTTTTGCTTATTTTAATGTTTTGCGGGAAACAGTACACATGACTAGCATAGTAGCATGGCTCATGCAAATAATTGACAACGTTTGATACGGTCAACTTAAATGTAACTTTTCCTGTTTGCGTGTACCCGAACGTTCATGTATGTATATCAACAATATTACAGAATTATACGTACCATCCACATTGGCTTATTATGGTGTATTTTAATAAACCGACCAAAATATGACAAATTAGTTCATGCACAGCAATTTGATATATTATTATTTTCAAATTTGGAGAGTCTCATCCTTTATACATATATATACATTTTTTAAAGGGGTACTATATATTTGGCTGCAACTGGCAAATTGTATTTCCGAATGTTGATGAATGTGTAAGAAAAATACGAAGCCACACAACATTTCTCTCTCCTACAAATTTACTTACAAACGAACATATATATTTTGTACCTTTATTTAACGTTTTATCAATACACATGCCAATTACCAATCTCAAAACTTGCATATTTCATATTGTTGATAGTTAATATTAACCAACTTCATTAAGTAATTTCAATGCACAGTTAAAAATCGATGTGTGCAGTGAATACAATTTGTTGAATACATCCTGAACATTTTTTTGTAACTTTTTCTGAAAAATAGTTTTACTCTTTTTATCAAACAGACTCAATTTTTTTACGTAAGAAAACATGTAAAATTATTTTCCGTTTTTTAAAATACAAACAAACAAGATACGCACGATATCCCGATATAAAGTAGGTACATATTTCATTCATTGGGAATTTTAGAAAAAAATTCTCACTTTTTTCACTAATACCCATTTGCTATTCTACTCATCAAAACATCATCATTATTATATCATTATTAATGGTATAATTATGGTTGTAGCTTTTACATGCTTTTTCCTCTCTGCACACAATTTGAATTGAGAAGCAGCCCGCAAGAGATTCTAAGAATTTTCTAACAACATTTTTTTTTATCAAGACTCCTCCTGGCACCTACATAGATCCCTCATCACTATCACACTATAAGATTCAATAAATATATCATTATTTTATTTGCTGTTTATTCTTCTTCTACAATTCTATATATTTTTCTGCTATTTTGTATTCTAAACGTTTCTAAAAAACGAAAAAAATACATTCCTAGGCAAAAAAAAATTATAATGGGCAAGCTCGTTAAGTTTTCTACCTCGAATAACTCAAAAAGGAAATGTAGTACACAAAAATCCATCATGAAAATGAGCACACACAGGCTCACAGAGTAGCCCCATGTCAATACATATATGCTTATAATTCAATTGGGCTGAAGAAAGCAGTAAAAAGGTTATTTTATGAAGTTGCTCCTTCAAAGAACAAATACAGTTGCTTCATAGAATATTATATATTTATAATGTGTTTTTTTTATATTATGCCATGTTTGCTGTTTCAGGAGCTTCTTCCGTTCTACGAGATAACGTACCTGTTTTTTTTATTTAGATGATGATACACAATAAGTAGTACGCGTATCATGCATAGTAATTATATAGTAAACGCAAACGGTGTTATTGTGAGGGCATGCATGAGCTACTTGTTGTTGTAAGCATATAAAAGAGTAAGAGAGAGAGAGAGAGAGAGAGAAAATGCCACTTTTTCTTTCTCTCAAGAATATATATAACTACACGCATATATCTGGAAAGCTTCTTCCTCTCCCTCTCCTCCTCTTCTGTGAGATGATCAAAATGATAGTATTATTTTTTGTATAAATACGAGCAAGAAATGCGAAACTCACGAAAAGAGGAGAAAAATGCACAGAAGCCAAGTGGAAGCAAAAAAAATAATCAGTCAAGTTTTGTAGTAGTAATAGTGGTAGTAGTAGTAGTAGTAGTTGTAGTAGTAAATGCCAACAGCAAAAAAGAAAATTCTCAGACGAATTATATATTTTTTCTCATTGCCACCATCCATCCATCCATCCCCATCACATATCATCATCATATCAACATTTGAAATAGAACCGGTTGAGGAGAGAGAAGTAATATAATATTTTAATACATGCCTACAATACAATCACTACCATTTCGCTACTTATAAATATTATACTCCTTATAGAAAATAAAAGAGGTTGAAATAAAAAGGATGCTCATTAGATGTAAGCAGGAAACCAATTTGCAATCCTCTCTAGTATCCATCAGTTTAGTGCTAATATACGTTACTACTACTACCATGTATGTATATAGCAGTATAGTAGTATCCAATGCCCTTAAAAAATTTGCTGTTTTCTTATTATGGCTGCCACTTATATAATGTTATATAAAAAAAGGAGGCATGTTATATAGTTCCACTATATGCCTTTTGAGTAATAATAAATGTATACAAATACATAATATTTCCTTTAGTCTCAGGTGTGTATATCCTCTCGTCTATGTCTTTTAATTAATTAGTGACGCCTGGAACAGCTTATCAAAAGAAAAAATCTAGGCTTAGTGGATTTAGACGAACAATTTTAGTTGTTGTTGTAAAGAATGAGAATCAGGCATGCATGCACATTTAAAAAAAATTATATTATTACATTTGGTATGTATATGTGTATGTACATATGTACATACATTGCCGCTACACAACAACCAACTTACACGACTGCCGACTGCTGTTAACTCACCGTATCCATATTTCTTGTGCGTTGAACGTTGTTATTATTATTATTACAAACGTTTTCTTTAATCAAGTAAGAGAAATAAAGCAAATTATAATGATGAAATTGTATGAATTGAGAAAACAAATGATATAAATGTAAGCAATATATAGCGCCTACACGCTACTAAACATTATGATTATCATTATACTTACATAGACAGAAAGTCATACAAAGTAACCGGACACTAACACAAAATAATATGTAGGCTACATTGTTATTGTTTGCTGGGACATGTACAACAACAAAAAGAACATCATTTTACTTTTTTTTCTAACTTCTCAGGTTTTTTTATTATTTTATATAATTATTTACAATAATCCTTCTTTTTTTAAATTAAAGACGAGCTAGTTTTTTTTGGCAAGGTGGCACGGATATTTTCATGCACAAGTAAAAAGGCTCATGACCTCTTAGCCATTTTTTTTTAAATAAAAAAATTCTGTTTCCTCCTGTGTGTGCTCTTGAATCTTTACATGTAGGCATAAAATAGCGGAAATGTTGATTATTTGACGCAGCTACTACAAATGCATGATATATTTAGAGCGATAACGATTAAATATTCATTTACGGGTATTCTACAATGATGAAGCAAAACTGGCATCTGCTAGCTATTTTCTCTTTCATTTTGAACAATCATCATGGGATATTTCAATGGAAAAAAATTAAAAGAATTAAATCGCTATTTCATGGAGTTTTTTGCTGCCACCCAAGTTATTCATACGAAAAAGGGGGAAGGTAGGCGGAGAGGGAAGGTTCTTTGATATTTTTTCTTTAAAAAATCTTGGTAAAAGCATTCATGAGATACTGGTCAATATGAGCCAGAAGCCATATTATGCAGATTATGTAAAAGACAATATTAGTACTGTGTGTGCTCATATTCTTTGCATCATTTTTTCGATGACCACTAAAATTGCCACATGGCATGGACATGCAAAAACGTCCATATGTAAAATGTACATACCTACGTAGCAAAAGAAAGATTTCCTCTTGTTGTAGGTAGATGTTTTATAGATTTATGTTCTTCATACCACCATCAGCGATTAAACACATAAACACAGGGAGAGAGAGAGATGTAATGCTCAGTGAGTGCTAACTAACTCTGTTTTATAAAGGCAAGAAAAGTTGTACTAGTAGAGTGCTAATCCTTACTACATTCTTGCAAGATTTGAAGTTCGGCCTACAAAGAAAAAACACAATGTAGCTCTCTCTCTCTCTCTCAATCTGTCTGAATGTGCAACAACTTGTTAAAAAGAGTACTGCATGCGGCAATAATATACCCAACTTCATTTCTTGCGAGGCGGCGTCTTCGTCGACAACGTCGAGATGGCTGCAAGAAGGGACTTTGGAATGGGAGGTAAACGGGAGGAATGTGGAATGTTGGACAGTGAGGTCAAATTCCTTTGCTGTTCGTCCATTCGTCCCAGAATCATCATCGCCACCACCACCACCACCAACACTACTATCACCATTCTTTTTTTTTATAAAACAGCTATACTCAGCCAGTGTTTCATCATCATCATCATCATCATATACATAATATCGCTTTGCACGACGATGGCGCTTCATATTCATATCGTCGATATGATAACTGATAACAAACACACACTGTAGGCAAGACATTTCGTAAAGTAAAAGCTGGTTGCGATCATAGTATTTACGATGATGATCATCATCACCACCAGTCACTGTTGCAAACAAAGATCGTCATCGTAAATATACTGAAAAAAAAACGAGAAGAGAGTACCTTTCCTTTTAAAAACGCTATGCTCCTGCTGCACTTGCATTTTACCCATGCATAGTAATAGTACGAACGAAAGTATAAAGCCTTTCTGCATTGAGTTTTTGTAAATACCTACATGAAAACTTTTTTTCTACTCGCTCCACAACAATTCACCACTAGCAGCGCGCACGGTTTTTGTAGTAACACCGGTATTACAAGTAGTAGTCGTACGAATATTTTGAAACGGTGAGGCTAGTAATTCTCCGTGTGCATAATAGCCGTTGCATATAGTAAAGTTGCGAATGCAAAAGAAACTTTGAAGAAGGATATTATTATCGTAAATGAAAACGATGATGTTCTAGGAAAATAATATGATCAGCTTTATCAGAGGTGGCTCAGGTGGCACACTTAATTAAAGTTACCTCAATGTTGGAGAAAGCACATATTATGCGCAATTATATTATTATTAAATTATTACCGCAAGTTTTACATAATCTGATTTTTTAAATTCAAATTTACGCATGAGGATGGATGCTGGGAAATCTGATGTCTGAACAAGTATCAATGTTGCTGGACTGAGACGAAAAGGAGACTTTACATTAATTTGTTCATAATTTTCAGGTTTTGTGATTTGGGGTGTGGGTTGTATACTTACCATTACCATTACAAAATCAGAAATAGCTTTAAAAAATACTCATAATGCCCTTTCTTTCAGTAATATATTGCAACTGATCATGTATGATCTGCAATTCTATCGTAGAAGAATAATTTTATCCACCCAAAAGTAGATGGATAGTGTGCACTACGCGTACTAAAGAGAGTGCGCCCAAGTGGTTATATTATAACTGTTTCATCCACCTTGGATGAAATCAATTTATCCTGCTGTAAAAAAGAGGTGGATGATGATGGATCGTACTCGGTAGTTTTCAAAACCACGGTGTTAATGTCAATACTATCAGTCCATTTAAAATGTAAAGGAGTGCAATGAAAACTCTCTGATGACGTTCTGCTCGTATTTGTTTTATATATATATTTTTTTTAAATGTGTTACCCAATATGGTATTGAAATCTCATGCACGTGCACTCAGCGTCATATACTATATGTATAGCTATGTGTATGAAGCATATTATTAAATCGTGTAGGACAACATTACGATTTTGTGGGATGTGGAAACAGGAACTGTTTTCAGCAACATGATGTCATTGTCATAATATGCATATATATGAGAGTACTCGTCTTGAAAAAAAAACATGTATCAATCATTTTCCTGTTTTACGTTGAAAAAATGTGACGCAGATCATTTAAAAAAATGGGCAGGCAATACCACTAAAAGGAAAGGATTATACAAAATAGGATACATAAAACGTTTCAATGTGGTATCTACAAAGCTAATAAAATTTCCTTTTACGACGAGTTATTTTTTTTCCGAAACATGAAAACAGTTGATTACGAGCATTGTAAACTATTTAAGAGGAGTATGAAGTGGTGTTTTGTTGAAAGCACACTACACTATCAATTCACTGTTTCACTGACTCAAATAAAAGATTACTGAACATAGACGTTTAAGGTTTAGTCAGATTGGGAATGAAATGAAAGATGCTCCAGTTTCAAGATGACCTTTGATTTGCCAACAACAACTGCCACTACTACCACCACCAACCATTGTAGTATCTTAAGAAGTAATCCTTATTTTATTACTAATACTTGTAGATGCCTCGCCTTCTTACATATTATGAAATCTTCGTCAAGTCGGGTCTAAAATGTAGCGGAAGCTAATGACTAACCATAAAGATATGAAGGGGAAACCTGTCAACAGAAAGGTTGAGTAATAAGAAATGTATTTATAAATAGATTGATTCTTTGAAAGGTCTATTACAATAATTCTTGGAAAAAATTCCACCGTATAAATACATACATTCGTGGAAAAAGCTGACCCAGTGACAAAACTGAAATACCTACCTATTTTTTTGTGCTTGCGTTGAGACAGGGGCATAGAGAGACAGGCTTAGGTGATCGTCTGTTTCCCAACTAAATTTTTTTTTGAATATTTTCAAAACATTTTTAAAACATTTTTTTTAGACAATGACAATGTTTATTACATCAATGTTGGCATTTACTAATAATAAGTATCATCAGATCATACATTCCGACGATTTACACTAAAACCAAAATAATGTAGCACACACACGAGCAAATATACTTAACCGAACATTTTTCATGTGCTTTTATTGCTGCTTGTTTGTTGCGGATATAAACACAAGACTACTATTTGTAAATACACGAGCACAACACAGCATTTAGCTACATGATAGAATAATTATCTAACTTCATTCATGATGACCATTGAAATTGATAGGTTTGTATTTTATTTACTCGTTAAATACATGTGTATATACACTTTTGGCTCATTCATAAAAAGGCAAGCTGTTAGAATGGCAAATCATATGATGACAATCTATCTCGTAACCTCTTACCTCTTTCTTGGTCTTGTTTTCTGTCATTCATTCGTTTTACGTATCCTTGTAATATTGCTTCTGTCCTGTGTCCAAGTATGAATGAAGAATTTATAAAAAAGCAAACCAGTATGTGCACTTTCTTGTAATTTAAAAAAAGGTATAAATATGTTTATACATTTAAAAAAAAAAGATACACTCTTGCTGTGCATATGTATATACCATTACCTTGTTTCCTGATTCTTGATGAACTTTGTACCTTTATTAGCGACACAAATATCGCTACTTTATTCAGATTAGTTTTAATCTGTCCCGTCTCGTCGAAAACTCGGAAACCAATTTGTCGTGTACAGAGTACCCCAATGAATTCATATTTAATGCTGACTCTACTCATGCTCAACGCATTTCAACCGTTTTAAAATGTACCCCATGCGGAGGGAGAAGTTGGCACCATTTCCATCCAAAAATCTAACAAGCTTCATTTGGAATGGTGACATCAACGTCGCCTCTTCAAAGTGAAATTGAATGATATATTTTTTTTTGTTGTAGAAATGGAAAAAGAAGAAGATTATTCGAAAACTTGGAGAGCGCTACTTTCATAATGCCTTACTATTCAATAAGTTTACGTTGTGTAATGTGTATGTATGACGATGATGATGATGAAAGAATGTTTGTTTGATTTGATATCTTTGTTTAAAAGGTAGAATGGTTCTTTCATTCTTTTCCCTGTTTAAAAAAAATCCCCTCATTCATTCAACCAACAAGTCACAGAACATGCAACATGTATGTAATACCTACATATTATTATTATATTCATGACATGAGTATCAATAAAGCAGTACGACAAATGAGGATGTAGAAGCAGTTTGTTCTACTGCTTTCAATTTCTTGTTTACCATGCAAATTCAAATAGATGCTATATTACACTTCTCTCTTGCATACCTAATCATCATCACAAACTTCCACATTCAACATATTTAATTCAAATTAATTTTATACATTATTACACTACATACATATATATACATGCATATAATATATATAGAAACAAGAAGCACCTTCTTTTCCTTCATTATCACAACAACATTTGTAGTAGTATGTGTATATACCTATATAACATTATTATTATGATTGTTCTCAACTCGCAATCAGAAGAAAAAATATTATGAATGAAAAAGAGCACAGCAACAAATTAAATGAATGAATTCAAACAATAATCCTTGCTCTTCAAGTTAATACATTTTTTTTACTCGAAGAGTTATGATAGCGATACGTGAAGTAACTTTTTTTTTCTCTCTCTCTCTCTCTCTCTCTCTCTTCTGGCAATGTTAATGGTCAAGGGGTCTCTATTGAGTTAGATATGGTAAGGGGAAATGTGAAAACTGCAAAAAGGAGTGAATAAAATAATAAAATCAGACTTGCCTTTTCTTACATATAGTGCAGCAGCAGTGGGGGTAAGTTAGAGAAGTAGAGATAGAAAGGTACTTACTACATTACTCACTTGCGGTACAAATATATAAGTACATTTTTTTTTTTAAACGTACTTGTGTATTATTATTGTTATTATTATTACTACTACTATGAATCGCATCTGTGAAAAGAATGGTAGCATACACACATTCATATATTTTTTTTGAGGTTGCACATGTCCACCATTCTTGTCATAATTATCATCATGTGAATAAAACTGAGTATTATGCTATGATAAGCACTTTCAGTAGTACTAACCTTTATTTGTACTAGTTTATCGTCACATGGTGGTGGTGATGATGATGATGGTAGTATGGTACTGGTGGTGGTGGTTGGTGATATGCTGAGATTGAATTACTGTAAAAAGGTAAAGTAGTGTATAATATAGTAAATAGTAGTACCATTATAAGCACTAATACTTACTACTGCTCATCATCATGTATAGTGATTCCTGAATTTCAGTTCATTCACAAACGAGGAGAGAAGTGTGTATGTACTTCATTCATAAATTGTGAGTGATCCAATTTTCTGAAACATTTAGGAGTTCAGGGTTTACTGCTACACTTACAACAAGCAGTACAATTTTGCGTATAATGTAATCCTACTACTATTACACACATATTTGATTAATATATTTCATTTTGTAGTACATATTTTATTTGCGATAATTATGATGATGAATGAATGAGTGGAATGAATAGAGGTACTACTGCTTGCGTTGCGCTATATTGTAGTGTAGAAATACGAACTGAATATGGCGGTGCTAGACCATCTTTGTACTAGAAAAAGGCGAAAAAGGGTTCCGGTTTCTGGAACACAAAAGGTGCATAATAATATGCATTGCACAATGCATAATAAATAATGCATACACACCACATCACCATGCACAAATACAAAAAAATATGTAGTGTTGTAAAACTCCACGTAGCAAAGATCAACAGGTAAAATATAAAATTATATTGTGATGTGGGCTCTATATGTTCTGTTTTCTTCTCACCGTGAGTGAGCTTGTGTGTGTGTGTGTGTTTGTGTGCAGTGTGCACACCCAGTAGAAAAGATCATTATCTACGTAAGTACAACAATAGTAAACAATATAAATGTGCATGATGCTATTTGGTAGTACATGAATGAAATGATGATCATATATTTGTAATATATGATGTTTATGGCAGTTGAGCAAAAAGAAGAGCAGCAACAAGAGGGAATGACCGACAGAACACATGGACGAAATAATCTACCAAAAGACGCAATAGTAATAATTCGAGTATAAATATATAATATGCCTATATGCCTATCGACCTCTTTCGAACTTTATCATTTTCATGAATGAAATGAAAATCGGCACACATGAAGCCAACAACGAATAAAATACTATTTTTTTTAAATGCTAGCTACATCTACATCTCGGCATGTGAATGTGAGTTAGTAGCAAACAGAAGCAATATATATCAAAACGAGTTGTGTAAACACTTGTGCTTGTACACCTGTGTGACTTGCAAATCACTAGTTTTCCTCCTCCTTTCCCCCTTTTTATATTGCTCACTTTGTGTTCTCCCTTTGGTTTGCACAGTAAAGTAGTGTAGTCATCTCTTTTTCAGCTAGGCAGACAGGATTCCATCACTTGTCGGGGTCCAATTAAATGCTCACCATACAACGAAATTACTACTGATTTGACTTGTGAATGAGTGAGTTAATGACTGACTGATACCTTGAATACTTGCATGCGGCTCTTCAAATTTGCTACCAAAAACAACTTGACATTTTTTACATCTTGTTTTACATGAGGACGTTTATAGATGAGTGAAGGGGATGTATGCGAGTGATGCTACGGGTCTGATGAATCTGAATATATTATAGACTTGTGAAAGCATATAGTAGTTAGGTAATATTATTTGTTCTAGTTCATTATTATTATTATTAGCATATGGAAATCTTTACACAAAAAATGAAATATTGGAACTTATTATGTCATATTCCAAAATAGTAATAATGTGAAATTTCTAAAACAATCCCACATTGATTACATAGCTTCCTTAATATTTTTATATATTAACAAATGATCATTTTTTGTGACCTTTTTTTGCTGTAATAATAATGGAATGTTATCAAGATGGAAAAAGTGAAATATTCTGCTTCCTTGCATACCAAAAGCTTACAACTTTATTTTTCCAGTCAAAAATCATTCCATTAGCTCATTAGTAAACATAAACATGATGCACACTATATTATGTAAGTTTACTCACGCGTTATCCACAACTTTTATCTCAGGAATGTAAAAGTCGATGATTACCTTGTGACCAAAAAAAAAAACAATAATTTACATTCATTTTACCTTTTCCTGGCCATGGCATAATATTATGTTCATAAACGAAATAATATCTAATCCTCTCTCAAAACACTTTTGACAGGTGGGCATGCAAATATTTTGAAAGCTTTTACAATTCACGACGGACGGTGTTATAATGAATGTATATGGCATTAAAACTGATTTTCCAAATTGTTACAAGCAAGTATAATAATAATACATATCAATTGTTTGTACTTTTGTACCTATAATCATATTTTTTTATCCCACCACCACCACCATCAGAAAACCAGACAGAGACAGGCAGAAGAGATGTAAAACTTGTATTTAGGATGATGGATCGGATCAGGTAGGTGAGGTTGTTCCGTCGGTTTAATTCCAAGGGTAAAAAGTGGTTATAATATGAAAAAGATACAGAGAGTGATAGAAAATCAAACAATTTAAATCCTGCCAATTTCTCCGCTCTGCTCTCTGCTGAATTCAAATCATCATAATGAACAACCAACTTTATTGATTGAAAGGAAAAGGTGAATTCCTGTGAAACAATGTTTTTTTTTCTCTTTTAAATATTCTCTCACTTGACAGAACCCAACATAAATTCCGCTAAGAGTATTGGCACTAAATTGTTTTGAAGGCCCTTCTGACGACTAAGAGAGAGAGTGTGTGTGTGACTAGCACACAGTCTTCATTCTCATCATTTTATCAACAGAAGCAAAAACAACAATAACAACAACTACACACACAACGACTGACGTTGTTTGAATGATAAACAGAAGAAAAAAATATTTATATTGAAATTGAAACACAATGCCTGTTAAAAAAAAACTTTCCTTATATACCCATTATCATTTTTACTACTAGATCTCATTATTAACAACAGAAGCGGCAACAATAATAGTAAAAGGCACAAAGGATCTTTCTCTAAACTGATCCTGTCTGTCTTGTTATTTGCAAATAAATATAAGTGTCCATCCTACATGTTAATGGGCAATTGAAATTTAAGTTTTTTTTTACATAAACGATGTGGGTTTACAGCTATTATGGCATCGAAATTCCGAAAGATCATTGGAATTGCTTGTAGCAATGCGAATACTTTTGCTTTAACATTAACTTGTAATCGTACAATTTATTTTACAGAAAAATATGTTTGTTCTGCTGGTTTTAAGAGCTGGTTGTTGTATGCCTGGTCATTTCTATTCCTAGAATGGATGGAATTCATCCAAAAACATATTTTTTCCCTATATTTTAGTAAACTATTTGCCTTTCGTGTTTTTGACAAATTATTTAAATTTTTAAAATCCTGTTGTCCTTTCTCTTATGTAATATGTTGTGTGCGCGCAATTATTTAATTTATTACCCTTACGCAACCGGAAAACCGTAGATATTCCTCTTTAAAAAGAAATATTTATAGTTATTTTGTCATACACGGGTCAAGGGGTCAAAATCCTAATTTTATTGACTGGATTGGTGTGAGGTCCAAAAGTTAAGTACACAATATGTAATAAGTAATTTCAAGTGAAATACTTTCAAGGCAAAAAAACATAAATTTATATGAATAAATTACCAAAAAGTTTTCAAAATTGTCATACGACAAAAAAAGTAAGAGCAAGAAAGGAAAGAGGAGAAAATGTTGAGGACAGATTGGGGTGACTGTTGCGGCTGGGAAATGTTCTGGTCTGATAATAATACTCGTGATCCGTGATAATAATAATGTAGAGATGTTGTATGTATCGGAATAAGACAGTTTACGCAATAGTCTACTCATTGCAGCACAACACTCTGCAACCACAGAGGAGAAGTGGTGTGTGTACCTGTGACACCAGTGTATTGTGTAGTAAATGCTAGATGTCCATTACTCATTACTTGCTATGAAGTAGAATAGTTGTGAATGAAATGAAAGCAACAAGTGTCACAGGGTCTCCCATGAAATTGTATATTGCGGGAGTTTTTCGGTGAACATTTTCTTTTCATTCTGGTTTTCCCCCTATCTATCCACCCATCCGGCCTTTTTGCGTGATGATAAATATCAGGATTAAGACAACATCTTTTTTTAGCTATGAGTTTGTTTTAGTAAACAAGGTTTGAGTTATTATTATTATTACTACTACTACTACTACTACAGTATAAAACGAGTATACGCATTATATACTCGCTTTACATGACTTTCTTGACTTATATAATAATAAATAAATGTGATGAGGATAATGTACAAATATGGATATCTTATAACAACACATTTTGATGTGATGATATCATCACAAAATCATTTGCTAGTCAGTCACTAGTCACTTTTATATCATACCTATCATATGTATGAGAATCCCAACCTTTGAACGTCATGTGTGTGAATTTTTACTTGGCAAAAAAAGCATGTAATAAAAAAGCAAGTCACCAAAAAAAAAACTAGTAAAAAAGGCTAAGCTGTTTTGTTAGTTTTCACACACAGCTAAAAACAATCATGACAACATGGCAAAGAAATTCAATACATTTAGCTCTAACCATCTCGATCTCTCTGTTGTCTGTTGCACGAAAGTTCTTCAAGGCAAACAAAGAGAACCCGAACCATTATACCATTCCCATCATCATCATACAATCTACATATTATAAATAATGTACGTACGTAATATGAACATACGGGAAATATGCCCTGAAGAGATTTAAAAACTGCCATGAAGTGGTCGAGTAGTCAAGCCGGCTGGGCCGGAAATTTTTGCAATAGGGCTTTTTATTCACAAAAAATACTGGAGCATCTTAATGAATGTAAAGTGATTGGATATCTATGTATATATATATTTCTGTGAATGTCACGCTGGTGTGGTTTCATCATCAGTCCACAATCAACATTTATTTAATGACACCATGGCTACATGAAACTATCGAAACTTAAATGTTCGGCTTGATTCCCTATAATCAAGTCAGTGTGAAGAAAATTGGGGAAACATGTTACTGCCACCATTCAACTTTACCGACCTTATATGATGAGATCTTTATAAACAAAATCAAGTTTCAACGATTGCGCACATTATCACACAAATCACAATGAGTCATAATATATTTTATGCGAACATGCAAGTAAAAGTAACTGTGGAGATGGGCGTTTCCAGGCTTATTTTGTTCTTACCCAATTGACGGTTCTATTGAAACTATAGGAACTATAGATAGATTCAAGAGGTAAATGATAATAATAATGAGTTTCGTTTTACAAGGAGGGGAACAAAATGCTCGATTTTTTAAAAATTCTCTCTGCCTTTTAGATACAAGTATTACTTTCAGTTAAGTAATTCGTAACAAAATGTGTGTCATTTTACGTACCTGAAAAGTTGTAAAGTACGTTAAATACTGACTTAATAGGTGAAATCGGAAATTGATAACAGCCGACACCTTTTGACTTTTGGACAAAGGTTTAACACGACCGTTATCTCACGCCCTTCGTTAATGGTGACAACGCTGGGCAAGTGACAAAATGTTTTAGACTAATGTGCTTCGAAAATTCTAACGTGTAAGACATTACCGCAGTTACCAGATATTAAGGGATTGGAATGGATGAGATGTCATCTTGTGATTGCAAGTGTTGAATTGATGTGTTCCAACATGTCAAACTATTAAGATTGCGGATTCATACTAAAAGTTTCCTGCTAACTTACCACCATAGTTTTTTAATGAAAAAATCTTTTAAATAATCACAAATTTAAAAATACATTTGGTTAAGAGGAACCAACTAAAATAAAACAAGGGGGAGAAACAGATCATCAGACTAAAATAGTATACATTATTATGGGAAAATGACTATCAATGAGATGGAGTTTACTAGCCAACCACGTAAAATGCATAATGTATGAGTGTATCATCATTATTAATAATATTTTTATTGCTTCTTTTTCAATATACTTTTCTGCATGGAAGGTGAGAACGGATAGTCGACACAAGACAGATACCAGAGAATAACAAGCAACAAGTTTTCACTATATATTATATCATATCCAACCATTTGCAACCTCACAACAGTATGCAATATAGGCTGTGCACACAATAACCAACAAGCAACGGCCACCATGAACATTTTTTATTTTACAATTCATCAGACAGTATTCATCATCATACAAATAATGCTTGCAATTTGCTACTTTGCTTTGCGCAATATGTTAGTGAATGCACTATATTTTCCATTTAAAATAACATTTTTTTTTCACTGTGGTCCTCTTTTTTTCGCAAGTAGTATGCTTCAATAAGGTATAAGGAGGAAGGTAAGTGTTTAATAATATTCTTATTGTTAGCATGGATGAGGATGATACGCTACGCTACAGGCACCGCAGCGAGTGACGCCTTTGGCACGCAGAGATAGGAAGATGATGATTGTACATTCGACAATTCAAAAGGAGTTACATATATATTTATAATATGTACCCATACATGCATATGCCTTTGAAAAACTGAACGTTTGTACAACCACACACACACACACACACAAACATTATGCAGTTTTCAAAGTTTAATGTGTATTTTGAAATTTTATGGTACCAGTATTGTTTAATGTAAGTATTATATATATCCCCTTTAAGATTCTATCATTATCTCTCTCTCTCTCTTCACACGGTACCCTACAATGTATGCACATGTGTGGACGGACGTGCAGTCAATGGACTATTATGGACAATGCAATGTAGGATTTGGGAATAAACAAGGACTTGAAGTGATGCAGCAGTCTGAAGATTTCAAAAGTAATGCACAAGAATGCCGACTATTGCCACCTTATCACTATATTATTATTGTCCATTGGGTTATTATGTTTGCACACAACAGAGCCTACATTTGATGGAAACTGGTAAGGTGCACAATAACTAACAAGAACAACTAAATACCAAACGTATAGAAGTTCTACAATGTATGCACATGTGTGGACGGACGTGCAGTCAATGGACTATTATGGACAATGCAATGTAGGATTTGGGAATAAAAAAGGACTTGAAGTGATGCAGTAGTCTGAAGATTTCAAAAGTAATGTACAAGAATGCCGACTATTGCCACCTTATCACTGTATTATTATTGTCCATTGGGTTATGATGTTTGCACACAACAGAGCCTACATTTGATGGAAACTGGTAAGGTGCACAATAACTAACAAGAACAACTAAATACCAAACGTATAAAAGTACACAAAACTGCAGTTCTCAGTTGAGACGCCCTCTTTTTTTGCAACTTAAAACCGACACTCATATGTCCTATGGACACAGTGCATTATGTGAAGGGGAACATGACTGAACTGCCTGGCCTGACTACTTTAACGGAAAGACATCAATAATATATGTACGGTAGTATAGTAATGCTGACCAGGCTGTATATGATGACGAAATTATGCGGCATTTAATGTGCCCCTTTTACAAGACCATCGTGCAGGTTGCAAGAACAAGTGGGAAAAAATGAGTGCTAAAAAATAGCAAGACGGATGCATGCCTACTCCTATATTGCGAAATCATGAGGCGGCTTATAATAATAAAAGGAAAATACTTGGATCATGCAAAACAAGAACAAACGGTTCAACGATACACATTTTTTAACTAAAAAAGAATCCACAACAGATGTTCTTGTAGAAAAGGGTTAGCAAATATAAATTTTAACCCTGAGAAAAAACTTTTTCCTGGAAGTCTATTAATTTATATATTGCGAAATTGTTAATTTGTGAGCAGACTACATTTAATTATTTTAATTTACATAAATATGTATTGCAAATAGCAACAATCCATAAATGTCTTTTCTCTACATATGTAGCAATCAATAAAATTGAAAGAGTCAAATATATGTTTTCTGGTTTAAGAGTTAGTGCACGTCATCGGTAAATGATCATTGGTATCTATCGGGTACCTTGGACTTGTGTGTTGTTTTGCCGTAGGTATAAAAGAGACAAGTTTCATATAAAATTTTAGTTGAAAGTTCATTCAGACAAAACTGCATTCCTTCTCCCGATTATAAAAAAAATCCAATGAAGAAGAAGAAAAAAAATTAAATCTATGAATGAATGAAAATGAATTTTTATCTCAATTAAAAACTGAAATGAATGAGCCACGTACATTTGTGCATGTTTAACTTCATCTGTTGTCTGTAAGCTAACGATTTTTGCTCTTGCTTAAGAGAATGAAAAATAGAGCCGAGACCCGTTTTGAGGAAATAATTTACTATACATGCCTACATGACAAGTTACCATTTGTTGTAAGAAGCTTGTCCTATCAAGTTATTCAAAATACATTTGCCGAATGACAATGACAATCAACGCAACTTACCTATTATGTTAACATGTAACGCGTTTGTTTGTTAGGTTTCATTAGAAAATACACTGAAAATTTCATTTTGATCTTTTTTTCAAACCAAAAAGGTTTGGTGAGGTTAGAATTATCAGTTATTTTTTTAGACCGAATCCATAATTATGAGATACTTGAGGTATATGAAACAAAAGATACACAAGCTCAAGGGTCATGGTCATCCTGATAAGAAATGTGTTTCTTATCGGCCATTTCTTCACCATTAATAATAATAAGGGTCTTGTTTTGCCTGCCCCTGATAAAAAATTATCCCGTCAAGTATGTGTATATATATATTATCTTATTTCTCTCAGTTTCCAACAAACTGTTCAGACGTATGTATAAATATCGTACTCGGGATGTCGGGATTATGACTATGATAGTGACAGTTGCTTTGGGTCAACCCTTGGATAAGTATGTGTGTACCAAGAAACAGGAGCTCTTTTATTGTACTGTACTGTAGACATTTTAACAACTACATTACATATTATTGTACCAAATACGAAAAACAGCAATAAATATCGTCGTCTTTGAGTTGACTTTGACATTGAAACCGAAATGGAACAATTTGTTGCTATCTTACTCACTTCAGACTTCCAGACCAGACAGAATAGACACCAAAAGAAAAGGTTTTACAATGTGTAAACTTTTTGCTACCACATCTCAAAACTGCAATCTATCCATATGTATATGCTTCTCGCTTCACAACAACCACACAAGTCAACCGTTCATTCTACCAGGTAGGTTATATCTACTAGGTATCAGGCTTTGGATCGGCTGTATATTACAAGACTTTAATGATTAAATACACATATCAGCAAAATTGGTAGTTGTACGACGTGCCTACATACAATAATGCACTCTAAAATCGACTACACACTCAGTGGTTTTCTTGGATGTTTGTTATTTCATTTTCCAGGAAAATATGGCTGGTGTTTTCGCAACTTGTTAGTTTATAGCCCCAACCCAAGTACAAGTGTACTAAATAGACTTATAAGATAACTAAATTCGTGAACCATGTCCAGTTTTGATTCAGCATTTCCAAAACATTACACATTTTTAAAATTTGTATTTAAGATGCAATGGAAATGGGAAATGACAAAAAAAAATCATTAATAATGAGCCTTGTCCCTTCGGAAAAGTAAAACGGTATACGTACACGTATTGCAAAACAAACAACTATGTATTTCATAACCAACTTTTTATTGAACAAAAGAAAGTAAGCTTCACAGCGACATACCGCAACGTTTATGCCACCATGTGAGAAAATCAGAAACTGAAGCAAGTGCTGTCGAGGCTTCAACTTCTTTTCAATCTTCTCACTAGACTGCAGTTAATTCTTCACTTGGTTTAAAATCAACCTGCTCAGCCACGTCAGACCATCAGATTAAATACCGAATATATATGTACACGTCCCGTACTATACCTATTCAAACATTCTTACTGTACCGCATGCATATATGTATACATATTTTTAACAAAATAAAACCCGTGTGGGTATTTATGTCATGTCTTTACTGTAAATCAATCATATTTTATGTGTACCTGTATTATAAGACGAATAAGAGAGAAAAAGCGAGAGAAAAAAATATTGTATGGAACGTGATAGTAAAAATTGCACATTA
>JAHZNC010003981.1:0-65242 GCA_027744095.1 Zhuqinia jingwanae | reverse complement strand
CATCATTCCTAACCCTTTTACTATCTTCATACATCATCATCACTTTACCCATAACTTTACTTTTTTTGCCCCAAAAAAATGAAAACTTTTGCTTGGGTAGTAGAAAAAAAAGTACTTTGTTTGCACAAAAGTGAGTGAACAAACACAAAAAAGAATGACAAAAATGCGGATCAAGAGAGAAAGAGAGAGAGAGAGTACTTTTTTGGTAAAGTAATCACGGTGATCCCGTGGAAAAAAATACATAAAGAAGTTTTTAAGAAGCAGGTCAACCCTTTCCTTCCTCCTCATTTTTTTTCATATTGAATTTCATATACATTTCCTTTTTTTCCAATTGTTGTTGATGCATAATATGTATTTGTACATGTTATGCGTGGGTATATGGATGGATGGATATGACAAGATGAAATTGTTTCGTTTCATCTTGTTCCGAAGCCCATTATGGTTATTACTTTCCTTCCACCAACAACCACAGGTACCGGTGTGCAGAGAGACGCAACTCTTTCGCCGGTAGTGTTTGTTTTTCTTTGTTCAGTTCTGCCCAGATTGCTCTGCTGAAGTCGAGTTTTTTTCTTCTTCTTCAGAATATGATAATGAGCTTATATATTTTTCTCTCCTCCTCTTAAACTTTACACTTTTTTTCTATTGTTTAGCTGTGTATATTCATAATATCAAGAAAAACAACAAAGATTTATCAGAAAATCAGCTTGTGTCTTGATCCTAATCATTATCGTCCTCATCATGATATTCATTGTACAAAACAAGGTGGTAGTTTTTGCGGGAAATGAAAGGTGTTACGTTTGAGTGAAGAAGATAAAAAGTTTGTCGAGTGGAGACAGTTTTGATTTTTAAACCGTTTCTCGCTATAGCAATCACAGAAACAAAGCAGAGCAGTAATCAAGTAAGTTGATTTGCCTTAACCGCAAAAAAAAAATCATTTAAAGGACCCGAAACTTTGTATTGTCAAATGTTCATATTTTCAACCCTCCTCCGTTTCTTGTTCTTTACTACTAATAATAATAATAATAATAATGTGGTGGATTATGATGAGTTCATTCACGTGTGACATATCGCACTTTTCTGTGTAGCACGCTCTCACTTTTTTCCAACTGGTAGACTGTTTATTCTTCTTCTGCTGATTCCAGGTAGGTACTTGAAACGATTATGTGTAATTTTTACTACCAACCAAGTTCCAAAACCTCAAAGTACTCAAAGGGTTTATGGTCAAGGTCGTAAAACCCATTTTTTACAAACAAACAAAAAAAAACAAGCTGCGGCTGCTGCAACTGTGTATATTTCAGTTGAATTTATACCGTCAAGCTGATTCCTAACTTTTCTTTCTTTAAATCCAAGGAAAAATTTCAGAAAATGCAGCAGTTTCACTTGAAGATTTTTTTTATCCAGTATTGAAACATCCAGTAGAACGTTGTTTCTGTGCCCACACGTGACAAAAAATATAAAATAGAATGAAATGAACATCCGCCAGATTTCTTTTTACGTATTTACTATTTATACAATATAACAAAATATAAACCATAAATAATTTCTTTATTATGTTCAGATAATATTACTCTTATTTCATCATAATTTCATCCCTCTCTCAAATTTCATGTTTCGTGTCAGTTCTTATGTTTTATTATCCAACAAAATTTCTTTGATTAGGTTAAACTTGAACGTATTTTTGTCATTAGTTGGTAGAAAAGACAACGAAGAGGTCATGGTGTTTTACGGTGTACACATGTGGAATGTGTGCCCGTAAAGTGCACGAGCACACAAGTTGCAAGAACTACTTGGAATTCTACATTCCTTTTCTTATACATCATGTAAATAATATATGCAGCACCAAAGTAGTGACAGAGAGTAGTGCATTTGGCATTTAACAAGCCAGCAAGCAACACAAAAACACAACAGGTTCAGGCCATAAGTAATAAGTTCATCCATAATCAGTCGCAGCTGCATCCGGTCCCGCTGGTTGTGGTATGTTGACGAAGGCGAAATTGCTCTTGTTTTGCTTCTTTAATAATAAGTAGTATTGGTGGAAGGAAGAAGCGTCATCCTCGCAGTCCTGGTCATCCCATTGCAATAAGTGCAAGTGTAGCCGGTGTGCGCCGTCGTGGTGATGGTGAAGTGAAGCCCACTTCTAGTGCCATGACTAGAGCTAAACACAGATTTCCTCCTTTTTTTCAGGCGGACAATTGGCATGAACTGGTAAAAACATTGCAAGATCCTGGCTAATTATTGCTATTATTGTTCCTGACTTGACTGAGATTCAGATTGTTTAGCATAATTTGCAATTATACCTTTCCGCAGCAAGCCAGCTTGGCGTTTTAGGGGTTCCGTTCAGACTGCACTTGTCTACCTGCCTGCTTCATGTATTTGTTTTGCCATGCATGCGTGAAGCACAATGTTCAGTCGATTTTTATTTTAACAAAAAAAAGCCGGTTGAGAGTTGGGACTCTGATTGTGTGTGTGTGTGTGTGTGGAGAGAGAGAAGTTTTTGTTGGCAAATCATAAATTTACTTTGGCCTGGGATGAACAACAACAATGAATGATGTCATCAGACATGCAAAGCGAAGGAAACTGAAAGAGTACGGTGGCAAACGTAACTGCACTGAACAACAACAACAACTACTACTACGAGTACTACAAAAAAACTAACCATCATTCAATGATTTCCCTGAATTCCCATCCATCTGAATTTTTTTAATAGATTTTATGTACAGATATAAATTCAGCAGCTGCTTGCTTTTGGATTTTCAGTAGACTCGGATAAAGTATTAAAAAATAGTTATGATTTTTTATGTACCAAAAGTTCATGGTGCATCATTATTCTCTTGAAGAGAGACATATTTTGATCTGAAAAAGAAAGAAAGAGAGAATGTCCATCCGAATGTAGTGGTATGGTTTTGTTGGTGAGTATTAGGATATTCCATTTATTAAACTATCTATTAACTTTCATTATTATTATTATTTTTTTATCATTATTAAAGTTACATGCATAATAGGAGTAGTAGTAGCAAAGCAACAATGCTGTTTTCATTGCCAACTTTTTCTTGACTATTGGATGATGATGATGATGAGATGACTATTGCATAACAATGCTCAAACAAGGAATCACAATCAGTACAATACTTTTACAATCTGCAAGAACAAAAAATGTTTAAAAAAAAATACCCGCACATAATAACAATCAGTTACTCATGTTGCTGTGATATGATGTTTGCGCTTGGTGTATTATTGTCTGTATGACTAACTGAAAGTGGCAGCAGCCAGCCTCAAATTTCTTGGAAGCACCTGCTCCTTTACAACAAGTAGTAGTAGTAGTATGAGTAATATCTCTGCTTGTTTAGTGATGTTATGTTGTTGGTGGTGAGGATTTGGTTTGGATTTTCATACTTTTTTCGGAAAAAAATGACTTGACTTGACTTTCTTATTTATATATATTTACTAGTATGACGACGACGATGATGATGATGATGAATAAAAAGCTTTCAACCATGTCAGCATCATTGACACTCTGTGTTGGGAAACCGGTTTCGTGGGAATTATTTTTAAAATGTTCCCTGCTTGTTGGTCCTTAGATGAATGAGTGCGTGCTGCTACTGCATTGTATGTAATAATGATCATGATTATATTTTTGATGGCGGTAACTCAACTGCTACTACCACCACTCTGTATAAATATTATATGCACAACACAATAGTGTAATTGCTTTGTTCAATTTAAGTGTGTATTTAAGGTGTCCTCTTACACACACACACACGGACTCGGGGAAGTTATTACTATAAAAAAATGATACAGGTACTCGCAAAAGTGTACGCATTGTATAATGTTAGCAGAAATGTTGGTAATATTGCAGGTTCAAGAAAATACTCTTTTAGGTCATCACTGACACACCGGTCCGATCCTGTATAGTAATCAACAAATTTTAAGTAATAAAAATGAAAAAGAAGAATCAAGTCAAGTCAAAATATTTTTCTTTTGCTTTTTCAGCTGTTTCAGTCCATTTCCGGTTTAGTAAAATAGCAAATATTCATACTGATAATTACACTTGTGCGATTGTATCGTCTTCTTGTTGCTGGTCACTGTTGCAAATATGTATATAAATACATGTATGTATTATGTACTGCCTTGTTTTGAGAAGATCAGGTGTACATTTAAATGGGGAGAGCGATGCAGATGCAGATGTTGATTGTTAATAGGCAGGATGAAGACAATGAAAACTTTTAAGCCATTGCTTTGCCCATTCAGATATTTTTGTGGAAAGCAGCAAGTTTCCAGAATTGTGAAAGTGGCTACCTGTATTTACATTAAATAAATAGTGACGAAACAAAGAGCTAACTTTAAAAAATAACTCGAAAGAAACTTTATTTTCTTACATAAGTATATTATGTAAATGTAAATATTCAATTACTTAACCATCCTCCCTCACACATAATATATAATCCATTCCATTCCGCAGTTTAAAAAGGTACATTACTTTACATAAGCAACTTTCTTAGCAGCACGCATCTCTAGCTAGACGAGGCACCCCATTTTTGTCATGTGGTTGTCATATGAGCTATTCACGAACTTGCCTACCGCTTTCCTCGCTTCACTTTCATGATTAAGTACACACACATGTCAGTGGGTTTTTTTTGTCCAAGGTCATTTGTAGTAATGGCACAATATATATTTTACTGTGTCGTCTATTTTCCTTCTTCATTTTTGTCCTCGTGTTTGTTTGGTGGGTATATCATATGTGTGTGCACTTTCGAGATCGGACTCCTTCCAAGTTTTTAGTTCAAGTGTCTCCCTTGTCTTAACACACACAAAAAGTGGTTTGTAGAAAAGAAAACGAAAGAAAATGACATGCGATATTCTCATTTATATTTACTTTACCTATTTATGTTTTTTTTATATATTTTTTAAAACAAATAATATGTAGTTTTAACTTGAGTGATGACCGAATCGGGGTCATGTCGAAAATAAATACTGGCAGTAATGGAAATGCACCATGGAATATCTTGTAATTTTTGTGTACTTATATAGCTCAAATAGCAATATAGCATGACAGATGCTTTAGGAACCTGCACCATCTGTCCAAAAAGGACCTAGACAACTCACAGCATTTTAATGTAAAATATGAATGCGTAAAAACGTAGTAAAAAATACTTAAGCAACTACATTGCGTGGCACAAGCATTAAAATATCGATAGGTGTGATTAATTATTTCAATTAATAGCAAAAGGACAAACAATTAATCCTACAAGGGTGTCTATACACATGTCAGATGGCATATTGTGTACACAATTCCATCTGCATATACATTATTTAATTTGTGAACACTTTTTTTTACTAATTACTGTAGGTACTCTTCTTACCTGTAAAGATAATTATATTTTTTAGCTGTTAATTACTTTGTATAACAAAGGCAATTGATAGATGTTTAGTGTACATATTAGAGGACATATGATACATTACGCCTAATTTCCCTTTACTTTACAATTGCCTGACATTTGGAAACATATGGACATAATTTTCATATGAATTCCGAAACAAAAGGAGAATAAAGATGATATTTATTAGAGGAGCAACTACAGAATACAAAATATCAGCTAGCAACAAGAGGTAGGTACGTAGTAAGGTTGAATTTGAATCACGAATCATTTTACGCTGCATCTTGCAATTAAAGGTCATTATTGCCAGTTTTTCCAACATTTTGAATTTCATGAGCCTCGTTTGCATGCAGCAGTCAAGAAAATGGTCTGTGTTTTTGGATCGGACCGTCCCGTCCCAGACCTTTTTGCAGACTGACTTTGGGATCATTTTGAAATGACACTGTATGCACACAACCACCACCACCACCACCACAAGGCGGATCCAATCCTTTAATTGCTCCGACCGGCAGATCATCATCTTCTTCAAGAAAAGCTAAGATTTTTACACCAAGAAGTGGTGGTAAAGTGGTCGTCTGCCAAACCCCTTCCTAAAAACGTCATATTATGAATAGGTAACTACTTGTTTAGATCATTTTTTTTTTGCAATAGAAAAAAAATTCAATTTGAATACTTACTTAGATAGGTATTTATTACCTTACCTTGTGCTCTCAGTCTATTTATCCTTTATCATCTTGAATAGCAAGATAAATTGGTGCACATTATATGGTCCAATTATTTCATGAATTATTTCAACCTAGAGTAGTAGCAACGGATAAGCTGATGTATGTATCACAATTTATTTAATATAAATAATGGTCTCTACAAAATGTTGCCAATCCATTTGAACAATTTAATGATATAAAAAAATCACTTTATACAAACTTCCACTTTTTTAACTCATTTTCCCAATTTTTATATTTGCAAGGAATTTAGCAAGGTGCAAGATCAATCTCTTTCCTATCCAAACGTTTTAATTAGTTTTTAGTATTTCGATTTGGTCATGATGATGATCAGTTGTGATTTAATTATGCATACCTACTTTTATAATCTTTTAAAGCAGACTTTTATGAGAAGCACACAAATTAATCATAGACTCAACTCCAGACAAAGGCGACAGATCATCAACATTATTGGCTTCCTTTCTTCGCACGCACAAACTCATTAAAAGATTAATAGAATAAATAATAGAAAAGTACAAAACACCTTGCAAATTGGTAGTTGAGTTCACCTCTACTGATCTACATTGTTGCTGATTGTTGCAAACTTTCTGTTCATCTATCACGATCGCGTGTCGAAACGGCCGACACACCTTTCCATTTTGACATGAAAACCAATTTTTCTAATAGGAAGGTTAAATATTGAACTTTTTACTTAATTTAATCAATTTGAATAAATACTGACTTTACGCTGGGATCATCTCAAAAATTCCGGCTATTTTCGACGGGATTTGATCCTGACATTTCGGATGATATCACTTTCGACATAAAGAAACACAGTAATTATTGTAATAAATAAATTTATTTTCTCAATCCTCATGTTATTAAGTTCAGCCTTGCGGCATAACACATTTGCTTTTTGGTCTGGAGCCTTATTGTGATACTTTTTTTTGTTTTGACCATTAATTTTAATAAGTTGTTGTTAGTGCATCCCAGAGCTGAGCGCATGCATACAAGCCTACAGCTACACACACGAAGTGTTCCTTCTTGTCTTCAGTCTCTCATTCCTGTGTTATTAAGATAGTTATTATTACAATTTAACTATAAATGCCTAAAGCGTTAAATTCAGGTAGTAGAAATGTTTTCAAGTGAAATCTAGAGAAACCTGTCAAGAACAAAAATATATATATATTTTTTGTTCTGTAGGTTAATAATTCCTTAATTATTTTATAATTCTTCTAATATGAATAAATATACAACTGCTTGGCAGGACTATTTAGTTCACTTTTTTTATCAAACGGCTTCTAGTTTTAGCTTTTGTGACCTCGCCCTGCAACAGTCTCGAGACCTGAATAATATTTGCTGAGGCTAGGGGCAAAAATCACTCAGTTTCACACATACCTTCAAACAAAGTAAATAGTCTGCTTAATAATCATACAAATTTGATTGATATTAAATAGATATTATGTTTGATATTAAATAGATATTATGTCAGTCAGTGTACTAAAATGCTAATAATGTACATACAACTCCCCTCAAAATATTTTGAAATTTGAAATGTTAAGAAGTGAGGAGTTAAGCGACAGAGTGCATGCTAATTTGGAATCTCGGATACTCAAAAGCAGTTTAGGAATCCAAGGATGATAAAAGTGATACCAAATTATTGGGTTGAAGCCTCAAATAATATTAATGAGAAGCTTAATGTGATGTGACATGCAAGATTGCATGCTGCTATGCAGCCACTATTTTTTACGTTTCCCCGTAAGGTTTTTTTTACTATGAGCACTAATTAGCCTTAGGTCGGGAGTCAGGAGGGAATGCACCAAATTGGGAGAATTTAGGCCACCTGGAGAAAAACACTTATCCCTCCTTTTTTTGCAAAATTAGCACAGGGATTATTTCTGATGGAGACAGCGCATGATCTCTAAAAGTCAAGTTTTGAATAAATTATCGATTTTCTCGATTTTATTTACCTAAAAACAAAACAAAACAAGAAACTCGTTTCTTTTTTCTGCACAGTCACAATGTCAAATTGAACCATATTTTTGCATTTCAATAGAAGTACTATTGAGTATTGACTTCACTAAAGTGTTCATTGTATCAACCATTTGCTTAAAAAATGTAAAGGGTCATAAAGCAATTAAATAGTTTTACAAATGAATTTTCGTTTAAAAAAAATCCAAGTATCTATGGCATGGATTTTTGTATCAATTCAAAGTGATAAGTAATGTGGTAATACCTTAACGATTACCTATTAAAGGCTGCTGCAAGAAAACTAAATCATGCTACAGCAAAAGGCTATAGTTACCAGAACAAAAAGGTCCTCCTCACATCGTACCTACATACGTACACCTTGAACATGTTGTTTGCTCAATGCAGAAACCCAAACGGAGAGGCTCTAAAAATTAAACTTGTAATAATGTATGTGAGGCTATTTATTTATCTGCTACATGTTGACTTATTTATTCCATTTCCGCCAACCCTTTCCTTTTTACTTGATTTTTTTTTGTTTTTTCAAGACTTCGAAAGGGTAGCCTCCTTTTTAATTGGGTAAATTTAAACTTATGAGTTCGTCCACCCTTGCTGCTCATTCCTACTGCGCAGATAAAAAATCCAGGGAAATATATATTGCTATACAATTTTTATCTTCCAGACATTTTCAAAAAGATTACAGGGAAATGTTTCAAAACACTTTAAAAAAAGGGTACATACTTTGATAAAAAAAATTGTTGGATAGATTTTCCATATTTCACAGCTGCACTAGATTATACTTGACTTGCACCTTTCTGTAGTATTTAAGGAAAATTAAAAATACAGTCAACAGTGAAATACACAATTAAACCAAGTGAAAAAAATTGACAAGTTCACTGACAAAAAGGAAATTGTTGTCAAATATCCATAAAAAATACGGTTCATGTTCGAAGAGATATTCTGCTTTGTCATTTTTATTTAAATCCGAAACAATCAACACAATACCAAAAAAAAAGCTTCATGAATGTGGCAGAGAAACAGAGAGCTTGTGATAAAAGCGGTTTATTTCATACGGTGAATCCCTAATAAGTATACTTCCTGTCTTGTCGTCTTGTCTGTAGGTATCCGTAAAAACTTCACGAATCATGAAATGACTTTGTCTATCTATGTGGTACGTAACGCGCGGCATTATTCACAATTTTCTTGGCAAAAAGTGATCTGATTGTGATTACTGATCAGCATCATGCTTCTTGTTTGCACAAGCCATATATATGTACATATTATAATATACATAATATAAAAAACTTGAAGCGCTACTAATGTCACATTATTTTGGTTTGCTGTCTCTGTATCATTAACTTTTGCTTTGTGTTTAACAACACGATGAAAAGTGTATTCAATTGTGTACATCGCATCCCCCAGAAGAATGAAAGCAATAATGCAATATTATGCACTATGCTCACCTTATTATCCTCCGGAACGAGTAGCAAGACATAATATAAAACTTTTTTTTTAAAATATAAATTTGTACCCAAGATTATCTCATGGTTACCCCCTTCTTCTTTGTAAAAATCCAAGAGGATGTTTCTCGTTTTTTACCTAAATGCAATGCATGCACTTGTTTTTTTTAGCATTATCTTCTTTTATAAGCTTCTTCTCTGATGGGGTTTCTTCGTCTTCTTCATGGTTCATGAACTTTTGCTTGGCTTTCTGGCTTTACGTATGGAATATGGAAGCAAAGTGACTCCACCAATTTTTTTTTTCTACAAAAAAAACTCACTTCTATCACGCTCAGTTAGATATTATAATCTTTTTTTTAACTTGAGAAACGGAGAGCGCAACGCAAATGCGTATTATTATTATCATCATCATCATCATCCACACACCAAAAAAAAAACCCACCACACGCCAAAGTTGAACGTTGTTGTTGACGAGTGCCGATTATGCATAAAAAAGTAGTATTTTGTGCACTCTCAACTCAATACTAGTTAGTCTACCAATTCAGCCATTAGATAAGCACATTCCATATATGTTATTTTATACTATTTTTCTTACTTTGAACTTTTTGATCAAAGTAGATGAAATAGTGACAGAGAATAGAATATTTGCTGTACAAGCTTCATCGTAATTTATTATTCTTCACAAGTACACACACACACACACTGTAAATGGCATCATAAAACTGCTTCATGGCATTATCTCCTATTTTTATTCTGCTTGATTTCTGGCCAATTCCGTGAAATCTTTATGTACTCCTGCTCAATATCTTGGTCTTTGGTGGTACAATAATAATGATGATTTATAATAAAACAACCAAGTTTACACAGATGATGGGCTGAATGTCTATTCGATTCAGCGGTGGATGTCGTATTATCCAAATCAAATCCATCCACCTCCACTTTGCAATAATACAAATGCTTGCATGCACGTAATAAAAAATGCAAGGTAGCAAGATAATATATTATATAATAGGTATATATACAATATATATATATATATAAATGCTTATTGTGCATCTCTCCTTGCTTTGTGTAACAACTTGCTGTAAAACATAGTAACGTGCTCGTGTGCAATGCAACGACATTTCTTTTTTTTAAGAGAAAAAAGAAAGAAAGAGAGATGATCATGCAATGAGTACTATGAGCGAAAGAATAAAAGCTTTCAAAAGACAAGATTACGCAGAAGAAGAAGAAGAGTCAAGGGAATCTTCTCTTGCTGCTCCTACTTTACCACTAAATGCACTCTGTTATCCAAGAGTTTTTCATTGTTTTCCTTCTTTTCAGCAAGAATAATGGATTGTTGTCCGCTTTTGTTATTATGTTATGTAATGTGTGTAGTTTTGTGCTTTATGCTGTGAGCACATTATGGTTATCATCATCATCATCATTTCCTTAACATTTTATGAGAGGATTCCATCACAAATATTTTTTTATCCGTGTAGAGCAGCATATTTATTTTACAAAAAAAATATATATTTCAAGTGCATATAGTGTAGTAGTTATGCTAGTTGCTTAGGTAGTTAAATTGAATAATATGGATATGGTTCTTTTATTTTTACTTTTTTTAAAAGAAAAATCGCCCGTGTGTTCAAGTAGCGTGTTCATTGTTTCATTTTAGTCTTGCTGTGTTACTCTCTAGGTGAGATGGCATTGTCGGATAAATAAAACAGTGGAACTCTGCTGACAAAGGCGTGCATACGACAAGACGGGATTGATGGACAATAAAAATGGAGACAAAAATTTAAATGGATGTGTGGCACAAGCACTAGAGTTATATAGATTACGGAGTCGTTATATGTACACACTGCGCCAATTGACAACTTTTCTTTTTACCTTTGGCCCTTATACCTTTGCCATTCGCATCCTCTCACCAAGTCAGGGTAATAATTTGATGTCCAGTTGTGAGAATGACTGAAATCATCCGGCCCTTTTTTGCTTGTGTTCCTTGATCATTGACAATCACAATCAGGTAGATAGACATAGTGACACAGAGAGAGAGAGGGAGCAGTATATATATACACACATTTCAGAATAATTTAACAGGGAGGAAGATTTTGGTTTTGTCCAGGCAGAGACACAACAAAAAAGCTTTGTGCTAGTAATAATAATAAAAAGCATTTCATTTTTCTTTGCACTGAAGAATGAACACTGGACTCATGGACTGGACGTGCCATTTAAAAGTAAATTCGGAATAAAAACTCTCTCATACTCAACGCTTTAACAAAGAAGAGTGCTGACTGACTGAATCGAAAATGAAAATAAAAGGACTCTGTTGGATATCCACTTTGTGTATTTGGACACAGGAAGAGAACTTGTCGAACCATGAAAGGAGAATGTAAAAAAGGTTCTCTCTCTCTCAAAGAAAGCTAAAATAAATGCCGTTGCGTTATGCCGTTTTTTTCTATGACAAGTATTTCCCGAGGATTTTAAATGCATTTGTAACACACACGAACATACACAATATTTCAGTGCAGGTAGACATAGACATAATATTTCAAGTATCAATGTATACAGAGTAATGGCAAGGTAACCAAAAAAAAAGTGGATGTTGATATGGAATTATGTGTAAAAGTTATCAAAAAAATTGATGATGATAAAACAGATATATGTGTATAGGTATGCCCCATTATGAAATCCCTCTCTCAACTCTCGTATTTACTTTTTTAATAAAGAACGCATATAACAGATAAAATGGAATAAATGCTATTACACATATCAACATTTTTAAAAAAGACGATAATGTTGTACATTTTCAGTTAGTACAGAACTTGGCAAACAAAATGTGTGTCAGGTTTAATCACATATCCAGGCAGAGTGAAATACCTATGTATATGGAAAAAGGGAAGCTGTACCTTAGGCTACTGTACTTTATGCGCCTATTAAAATGTAAGTGGTAGGTATATACATAGCTATATGCATTTAGTGTACTGGATGAATATTTTGTAGATATGTTCGTGTTTTGTACAACTACGCATGTATGCAGGGGGATTTAACAGGACCAAGTCAAGGCACGCGTATAATCCACTATTCCTCCATCCAGTCGCGTGGGCATCCACGATGAAGACCGGGAATGGAAAAGGGAAAGAGAGGCATTCCCTTACAAAAAAATGAAACGAGCAGAAGAAACGGAGAGAAAAGCATGCATCGTCATCCTCGTCATCATCATCATCATGATTCTCCCCAGTCAACTGCGGTACTTTTTTTTTGCTTCCTTTGTATAAAAGCGAGTGTACTTTGTAGTTTTTTGTGTTTACGAAGAAGCAGGGAAGTGGAATGAGCCATTGAACTACCCTATCTCAAGGCATCACTTTTCATCCCTTGGAACATTTTTCTCATTAGGGAAATACATTATTTGCTAGGGTCGGTGTTGGTATTAGTATATACAGATCAGAGTGTACACGAACACATTTATGTAACATATAGTATCACAACTTCCCGTATATCTGGTAAACACTCGCAATCAGATAGATGTGAACTTATGGAAAATGAACGTTGCTATTTCTGGGTTTTTGTTGTTGTTATTCGTTTCGAAAATAGAGAAAAGGCAACCAGTAGTTCCGTACACAAACAATCCCTTCGTATATATGTATATATAAGATGCCGGCACACTTTTATGTACATAAAATTTTAAATTACAAAATTAAAACGAGACGCAATTTTCAACACTCGCAAAATGTGCATGTTTCCGAACATAAAAAGGAAGCATGTAATTGGACTGACGAAAAAAGTTTCTTTTTTAAGCAAAGCAAGATTTTTCTGACATTTGAATATTATAGTTTGTTTGTATGCCTCCGTGATATGACGACGAAGAGTAAACATGAAAAAATGGCGTCATTCCGACTTGTGTATAAAGTAGAAAAATTAAATGATAAACAAATAATCATTGTTGCCTGCTTAGGTAGCATTTTTTATGTACGTAGGTAAGCTACCTTCCTGCCTGCCTCCAAAAATAATATCTCAGTTTTGATCATATCAGCAAGCCATAATAAAACCAGCAGAAATGGAACGAGAGAAGCAAAGCGAGCAAATGTTACTGCGTTGCCCCATGAATACCAGAAATATACACAATAAAACAATGTTTTACCTCCGCCCGCTTCTTCTGGTACTATCGTCTTGCCTACCTAACCATGCATGCATACTGTTTTCCAGTAGACTCTCGACTCAATTCACAACAAACAATCAACTAAATTCCGCCAATAATGCAGTAAACAGTAAATATAGTACAATTGAAACATATGTATATATTATCTGTGTATTCATCTCCCAGAGCAACAGCTCCACCATCAAAACAGAGTTTGAAAACTAAAGTAAGCATAAATTAATATGAACTCAAGTAACTCACAGTTACACTCAACAAAATATCATAATAATAATAATAATTAATACCCATGCAACATCTAACAAAATGCAAAGTTAACTATGTAGTAAGTGTGTACAGGTAATAAAAAAAATAGTATGCATAAAAAGCATGCTACAGAGAACTCTTTTTTCAGAGAACTTTTGTGAGTAAGTCAATTGAGTCAGCAGAAGTTCTCCATCCATCCATCTGACAAGACAAGAGATAATAGTGCCTCAAAAAGGCTTTTCCATCATTTAAGTTTCTGTGTAATTTATCATATATAATATTTTTGTGTATTTATATTTCTACTCGAGAGCCTACCTGGCAGAACTAAAAAGTCTTATTACAAGTGTCATTACCTATTTACTGCATGATATACAAACTGCGACTGCAGCTTTTGCTACAAAAAATATAATGTTCGTTGTTATTATTATTATTATTGCATATTATTTTTCTCTTTCCTTGGTTACTACTACACGGCGTGAGTGAAACAGTAGCAAGCAAAACCCGCATCTTGCGTCTCTGTTCTCCTCATTTTTACTCGCTTGCTTCCACTTCCCCAATCATCCCTACCCAAAAATCCTTTTCCTACAAATGTAAGCGTGTGTGTAGTGTGAGGTGGTGATGAGCCTGAAGCCCATTTTCCTTACCTATCATACCATCAACCACCACCATCAGACTCACAATCAGTCTCCTTACTAAACTGCAAAAAGACTTGCTTTTGTGTAATGTGTATTTTCAGGAGCTCTTTTCATTTTCCCTTCAATTTTTGCTGTATATTGTACACCCATTCTGGATGAATGTGTGCACGCAAACACATCTTTGGATTCAAATTCCACATATAAGAAGTTGAAGAGAAGGTTTATGTTGTTGTATGTATAATAAGTTCGTATATGGTATAATATTTTATATATTGTATGTGCACTGGTGACAAGTACATGAGAGCAGTAAAGTAAAATAATATAACAATAATAATATCTGAGAGAAGAAGCAAACAAAGTGGTTTTCCATTCGCAGTGCTTTGTTGTCTGTTGTAAATATAGTAAATAGTAAATGCAGGAGGACTCTCATAATCTATCTCCTCAAAGAAAACTAGCAGCAATAGCAGCAGCAGGAGAGAGACCCAACCACTTTTTACACACACATTGCATTACTCAAGGAGTAGATACAAGTTGGTTGGACCCTCTTTCCGCTCATGCCAGTTCCCAAACTGCTTCCAGCATCACCGGACGTGCCTTTTTTACCCTTCCGTGAGCGGAGCAAAAACTAGTTGAGTTGTCGTAGTAGTAGTGCTTTGTTCATCAACTGTAACGAAAACTTCTTTTTACTTACGTGCACCATCATAACAATAATAATATATTATATACTTGTGAGTTGAGTTGATTTGACTTTTGCTGATACATTTTTTTTTGAGAGCGTGCTCTTGTTCAATTTTCAAATTTAAATGGACTTGATCAAAAAGTCAGCCAACGTAACAAACATAGACAGAAAACAAGAGTTAATGGCCCCTCTGCTGTTGTAGTTGTGGAAAGGAAATATCCTGTGCTCATATAAAATTATTTGGGTTTCTTTTGTCGTTTGTGTTGTTGTTCTTCGTTGCAATTTATTTCCGGGGAGAAGAAGGCGAGCGCCACTGTAAAGGGTTTTTGCTATGCTTGGTCAAACATTACAGGGGTAACCTGATACCAATTGTTTTTTATTAAGAATTTTTGTTCGATTGACTGTTTTATTTAAAGTAAACGTGATTGCCCGAACAATCGTTAAAGTTTGCACATTATTGAGTTAATGTCATCGAATACAATCACCGCAAATTTTCTTTTTTTTGTTGGTTTCTCGTGAACTGTTCGTTATTTTACTCTCCGTATGATTTTATAACATTTAATGGACACATTTGAGCACGATTTGTAATAATTATAACAATGGCAACATCAATGGCACTTGGAGGTACGGGAGGATTAAGCATAGGTCTAGGTACCAGCTCACCAATCATTGGAGGTGGAATGCCCCATGGAGCAGGTAACGGCTCGATTGGACAACTCGGCACCCCTTCTCATCATAGCAGTGGTGGAGGTAGCATCAAGTATGGAAGCGGCGCTAGTTCAGTTCACTCGCCAGTTTCCACACCCAGCTCCACACCAAACAGTACAATTACAATCAACTCTGTGAATACAGGATCAATCGGAAAATGTCCAGGTTCTGTGGGAGTACCTGGAAACATTGGAAATAGCAATACAGCAAATATCATTGCCAATAATGCCGTGGGGGTTGAAGGAGGATCAGATATGTTTGGGTCAAAGTGTAAGAGAAAAATTAACTTTTCTTAATTTGGGCATGCCGGCCCGAGCTCACCAGCCTGCTACCGTCGCAAGAAGAAATGCCAGAGAAAGAAATCGTGTCAAGCAGGTAACGCTAACTTTTCATTTTTTGACGTTTCTAATTAATATTTTTTATGAAGTCATGGGTTACTTTTTAAATTAGTACACAGCTGGTGAAGCTAGCACATGTAATTTAATTGCATCAAATTATCATTTACAGCTAAATGATGTATACTATAAAACAATTAGAGACACGACATATTATATTTTCATTTAAAAAATGTAACTGTATTTTTTCTTCATGATTAACCTTCTGGCACTACAGCATGCATACCATGTTACGTGATTTTTTCTTACAAATCAACTCTGATGGATAAACTGTGTAAACAGGGAATTTTTTAAACTTACAGTTTTAAGTTTTGTAGCATGGCAGCAGAAGCAGCAGCAGTGCTTTTTTACCCGTTTGCTACAGATTGATTTTGTGTACCTTCTGTCGTTGTTTAAACATTTTCATTAAAAATGTGCAGCATGTGTTGATTTATACCTATTATAAATAGTAATCTGACCATGATCAACCATTCGAATGTCATGTGCTGCTCCAGATTCATGTGATGCCGTTTTTTGCGCTGGAGATTGATCCCTTTAACCCTCAAATAAGTCAGTAGAGAGATCAAGATTAAGGTTACTGGGCAAGTATATAAATATTAAATATTCACAAACTTGTTCAAAAAATCCTAAACATGAAGCATTAGCATTTACAAGTCAAATGGCATTGGTATAAATTTCAGCGCAAACTGAACCAAGTAGGCATACAGAGTACAAAAACTAGAAGTAAACTTGATAGTTGTTGCTCATTGTTGATGGTCGCGTTGCGGTGTTTAAACGAAAACTTGTTGTAAGTGGTCGTCTTTCTCGACTCAAGTTGACTTGAGTAGACTGTAAGGCTTCCCAGTTCCACTCATCATCATCTTCGTCTTCTTACTAGCCATCTGGTCTTGAAATAGCAATAATTGACATTAGAACCGTTGAGCTGCTGAGAAAAATAAAACAATAAAACGCAACACACAACACACATGCACACATTCAATATTAAGTCATGTCAGTAGTGCAGTAGTGCAATACGTTACTTTTTTTTACTACCACAAACTCCGTATACTATGCACTTTACCGCTTATCGTCATCGTCATAACGAGACTTTTATGTAATGAAAGATTACTCTACTTCTGGCTTGCGTAAATCTAAAAGTTTTCCATCTTTCTCCTGAAAAAAAAACAGCCATATAAGTGCGCTGCAATACTTCGCGTCGTCTTTGCGTTGTTGATTGTTGTGAGGGGTTTAAAATGTTGGATAGTGATAGTGATAAAAATGTGTGTACATGTGTGTGTGTGGTGGTTGTTGTGGGAGTAAGACAGACAGTGTGTGTGTGTGAGAGAGAGAAAAAGAAAAGTACTTTTGCCGGAGGAGTTGAAAACAGTTGGTTTATTGTTGCCCTTGATACTTGATGTATTGCATGGAAATTTAAAAACTGTGGTTGTCATGTGGCAGGCTGTCTGCCAAAGTCAAGATTTTTTTTAGTTTTACTTTTTTCAAAACCACTTTGTTACTACTGCTCGCTGATGAACAGTTTGGCTTATATCCTCTGTTAACTTGTATTACAGAATCAGACAAAAAAAATGGAGCTGTATTTTTTCTTGATACTGGGGCATGTATAACATGTAATTGGCTATACCTATAAAGTTGCTATTTTTTATTTAGTTTTTTTAGTTTAATTCCTGTTGAATTGCATGAAATTAAATGTTTAAATAAAATTTTTTTTAAAGGTTTGAGTTCAAAGACACCATTATTTAAATTAGAACATTTTTTTTAAACATTTATTTCAAGGTCTGCCGGAAATAAGGAATATTACAGTGTGTCTTTTTGAAATAAAAAATGATTATTCGTCCTCCCAATTCATCATACGATAAAAATTTCTTAACCAAAAAGTTGAAAAATGCAGTGTTGTAAATAGTTTTTTTTACATAACATATACCTTATACATATTGCAATATTGAATACTCACTATTTACGATTGCAGTTTACGATTAAAGATGTGTTTACACCAAATATTATCACATCAACTTTACCCTAGTAGAGTTGTCCCGGGATAATTTTCAAGGTAACGGTAGAAAAAAGTTTATCATATGCACATTGCAACTAAGCACTGAACGCATCCCTAAGATTAATCCCGATTGCGATCATACAACGCAACATCATTTTTATTGTGTGTATATTAGTTTATATTTGTCATTTGATGTGTTTGTGTACACACTTTACAACATGCAGTGTTGCAACAATGCATTATTTATTTTCAAAGTTTAACATTTAAAATAAAATAAAAAAGTGCGTACTGCCATGGCCATAAATGAATGGAGTGCAGTCCAGCAGTAGTAGTGCAACTACTACATGTAATCCGCTTTGAATTCATTTGCATCAAAGTCTAATAATAATAATAATACCTGGATCACATCGCATCACACATCTATTTTTCGTTATTTTTAAAAGTTTAAGTCTTTCAGGAGGAACGAGAGGAAAAAAAGTAATAAATTTGAATGATGATGATGATGAGTGAGTATGATTACGACATGTTTGCACTTTCCATCGGATTTCTGCATTCAAGCGCACGTGTGTGTTTTCCCTTTATATATTATTTGTTGTTTGATTATTATTATTATTATTATAACAAAAAAATATATTTTTTTGTATGCAACCGACAATGTAATTTTATGTACACATTAGTAGTACACAAATAGTAATATTACATTTACACATAACGTGTGCTTATGCTTCCCTTTTTTGACCGGCTACTTCTACTCTAGTAACAACACTTCTGACAAGAAATCTTTCTGTCTGTAGACTGTATAATCAAGTTTGTTTGGTCAGTTGGATGCTCGATCGTGTTGAATTCCGTGGAAGGGGTTTATCGTCACAAACAAGCCTACGCATACGCAAACGCATTATTTATGATGATTACAATTTTCTCACTGCTGCTGTTGCAGTACAAAGACTAAAGGGATTACAAGATGATTTAACGGGAAAGCAGCATCGGGGGCTTTTTTATCTGAATTGTATAAAGCTAGGCGGGATGCCACATACGCTGGATGATGCATGCAGGCACGCTTGAATTGACGAGATAATGAAAAAATAACTCTAAAATAAATAGGTAAATAAAAAAAACGTAATGTTTTGACAATTGGCCCTGGTGGATGGAGAAAAAACGGCGGTATGCATGTCGTGAAATAACGTTCAGAGTTTACTGCTACTCTTCAAATATGCATGAGTCCTTTTTTTAAAGTCGGTAATAATAACGGATTGTTTTTAAAGGGTGAATGGACGGTTTCCATGTGTGTATGTGTGTAATCATGCATTACCGGCTATGCATAGTTAATTATTGCAAAGTGACCCATAACCTTCATTAACAATGACAAGATATGATAGGATGCATGAATTTAAACAATGGTAGAGATGTTGTTGTTGTGGTAGTACTGATCATGATGATTATATGATTTGTTCACACTTTCCAGGTAAATAACGGCTTTGCAGCCCTCAAGCAACACATTCCTCTTGGTCATCGATCAAAGAAGATGTCCAAAGTGGAGACTCTCCGTTGTGCTGTCGACTATATCAGAAATCTCAAGGGGATGCTCAATATCCACGGTTCCCTGTTTTCAGCCAGTCCAGCGGGTAGTAGTACCAGCGGAGATTTCATTTTGATGGACGACATGGATGATGATGAGAATGAGGATGAACTTGACCAACAACAAGAGTCAATATTGCAGCAGCAGCAGCAGCAACATCATCAACAACAGACGCATCATCATCAACAGCAACAACAGCAGCAAATAAATAGCGTTAATAATCAGCGGGACGCCTTCGCACTGTCATCTTCTTCATCATCATCTTCCCCAACATCTTCCGACTTTGGTGCGGTTGTAGCTGCCGCTCATCAGTTAGCATCTCTTCACTCTCAGCATCATCATCATCACCAACAACAGCATCATCATCACAATAATAATTCAACTAATCAACTTCGTCACATGTCCTCCTTAAGTCATCATCACGGTACCAACGGCGTGTCTGTCGCCAATGCCCTCCTGGTAGAAAATAATAATAATAGCAGCAGCAACACCAATACAGTGACACCAAACAGCAACCAGTTGTCGCCAACTTCCAGTGACGATCCATCCTCACCCTCTTACGCATCTGAAGCTTCCTACGTCAATTCTACCGCAAATATTAAGGGAAATGGCATGTATGACTATGAGAACTACGAGCCTGTCAGTCCGGAAGATGAGGAACTTCTTGATGCCATTGCTTGGTGGCAACAATCATAAAACTTTTAAAAAGTATTAACCAAAATTAACCTAAGGTAAGCTACACACATACATATAACTGCTACTGCTTAAAAATCATTTCATTAAATTCTTTTCATGCTTTGCACTGCCCTGCACACATAGCAAGAGTCAGTCTATGTGTTTAAGTATAGAGCCAAAAAGACAGAAAAAATAGATCCCTTTTAAGAATTTCGATCCTGTTTTTTTTTTTGAAAGACTGTAACATGGACAAGGGACAACAAATACTATGTTGAGCTTGACATTTTTTTGCCCTTTGAAGCTTAAAATCCCTCAATATTTTACTACACATGTGGGGAGCAGCATTTGGCATCCACACGCACAACATTCATAATCTTAATCATCATCATGTGTGCCTTATAAGCTTTTACGTGCATTCTTGAAAAAAAACCATGGACTCTTCTTGAGCCTATATTTTTCAAAACACAAATCTCGAAAATGAACGAAGGGCTTCCCTGGGTTCTGGATGGAGAGACCCTTTTTATCCAGTTTGTTGAGTGATGGCAAATCCAATGCACTCGTGAAAAATATTTATATAAATACACATTTATTCATCATATAAATATAAAAATGTGACATGCGTTGCATACAAATAAAAATTTATTTGCTTGCATGTTCATTTTTCTCATAGTAACTCTGTTTCTGAGTGAACTCTCTCTCTCTCAATTCAATTCATACCCAAGACCATAGAAATTTATTATGATATTAATAAGAATAATAATAGCAACAATAATGAATGCAATGCAATGTAAGAACGGTTGTATTATTTGAAAAAGAAAAAAGATCTGCTCAAAATTTCAGTCGCGAGTATGGATAATTTTATTTTTTTGCTTCATTCAAATTTCAACCTATACCTTTCCCTCTCCAGTAATCAAAAATAAACAGAGGAGAGGAAGGAATAAGAAAAAGGACGATGCACATTATTAATACGGCATGGCATAACATTATGCAGCCAATAAAGTATCGCCGCCGCTACCGTCAGTCGGTTAGATAGAAGGAACTACGACATGACACGGGTGATCAACGAAGAAAAACGGGTAGGAAGGAAATTGTAGGGATTTTTAAAACTATCTACTCTACACTGCACTGGATGGATAATTATAGAGACCCTTTTTTATTTTCCGTCCTACACATTTACACATCATACCATACCTAAAATAGTTACATGAAAATTAGAGAGAAATGTTGATGAACGCACAAAAAAATATTATCTAGTAGTAACAATAACCGTAACTGTTAAAACAATCATTGTTGCAGCAGCATAGTAGTAGTATTATCAGTAATGGTTGTTGTGCATAAATAATGTGAGTGTTTTACTTCTTCTTTTTTTCATTATTATTACGTCACACGTAATATTTCTGTGCTATATTACCTAATAATTTACATACATTTCACACATGAATAATATCTTTTATAGCTCGTAGTTATGGAGGGAACCTCAGAGAAATTACTTATGATGTGTTTTGTTGTGTACAGATAGTAGTAGAAGAAGAACAACGGTGCATTCTCATTCCATGATTTTCAATGAGTTAAATGAAACAAACTGCAGTTGAAGGTATACATGGAACGAACCATACACATATAAGTATATGGGCATGCATGGATACCGATGTTTGTAGCACACAAAATGTTTAAAGTGTCTGCAAGCCTCTGACACGACTGGAGCGTGAAGCTTAAAAGAAGGGAAAAAAATCATTATTGTGAACTCATGCATCATAATCTTTATCCATAACCATCCATCCATCCGTTTTTTTTTCTTCTTTTATTTCACTCAATAGTCAATGTCACTGGACTCGGATTCGGATGTTACTTGTTATTATTATTATTATTATTAGTAGTAATTTTTTTGTGTGTAATGGCATTTTTGTCCCTCTTTCCCGTAACTTATTTGATAAATTATGCCCTACTACCTTACTACTACTGCAACTATACATTTATATTTATGTTATGTTTATATTAAGCTCTCCCTATCTCTGTCTGTTTGACTGTGTAGCCATGTCAGGCCAGACCAGGTGAATTTTAGATTGATCCTGGCGTGGTTGCCGGAGGAGGCAAAAAAAGGAACAGAGAGGAGATGGAGGATATATAGAAGGATAAGCGTGCGAGCAGTGAATAAAGGAAGTAGACAAAAAAAAATGAAATAAGTTGCTGAGACCGCATGCACGTAAAAATATACCTAACGTGGTATATTGCGTGATGATAGGATAGGGATCTCAGTAACAGCACAGCAGCATAAGGAATAGATTTTTAAAGGGAACTTTTGTTGAGAGAAGAAGCCCTTTTGTTGTTGTTGTTTGAAACTGAGCAGAGTGGTGGTGCCCTTACTAGTACAAGAAGTGCAAGTGTTATGCTTTTTAGATAGACGGGCACATCTGTGTCTGTGTAAAATAAACCACTACACTACTGTACTTATGTCCTTTAATATATGAAATGTCAAGTCACAGGAAAATATTAGGTGAGGTAAGGTAACGTAAAGGTAGGCAGACAGGGCAAGTATTCTCCTGTAGTAAATACACTGGGATTAGGAGAGAAAAAAATTCAGATCCCTTCTTGTCAAGTTTTCAATACAAACACAACAAAGAGAAGAGAGTTTAGTTTGGAGGCAACAGGAATAGGTACTTATTTATATTTGGATACTGGCAAATGGTTTTGTATAGTTATGCATGTGGTAATGCTTGACGTTGAAAGACTATGGCATTTCACTGGGATAGATGGGGCATTGAGTATGAAAGCATTTTTTTCATATTGAAATGAATGAAAAATGCTTCCAATAATATTAATGTGATGCTGCAATATTCATTTTAAATGGAACGTGAAATGCATTGCGTCGTGTTCTACTTGCATTTCTCTATAAATTTTAGCCTTGCATAACACAAGAGTCGTTGAATAGTATTAGATGGGTTGAATGGCTGAAGGATGATGATGACAAATTTTTAAATGCAACGGAAGTTGAAATCTGAAGAGTGAGAGTTGAATCCGAAAACTTCTATAAACTGAATATCATTATTATTATATGTACCTTGATAATATTTACATTACATTACATTACTCCCTTTCCTCATATCTCACGATGATGATTATGTAATAAATATTAAATACTAAATGTTTGAACAAGAGTGTGCATAACTGGGAAATGTCATTTGTTTTGTAAGCAGACCAGATTGAAATCCCCAAAAAATTTATGCGTAGGGAGAGATACAGAATATACACACTAAATTCTAATCGAATTCTATGAATGACCAATATTTTTGTGCATCCGCACATTTGTTTTGATATATTTTTTTAAAATAAAATGTGAAAGAAAAACTGGGATGTGATGGGAAGGATAATTTGGTCTGTAACTGTAAATACACTAGCTTATGAATATGAATGTATATGGATCTGGGGCAACGTAATATAAATAGTAATAAAATAAATGCCTGATTGACAAATTAAAAGCTGGCGTGTTTCATTATGTTTGCCAATCCTGAACAAGAAATTGTTTTTTCTTTTCTTTTTTAATTGCCTATACATATAAATTGGGGTGTTGACAAGTATTGAATACTGACTTTATAAATTAAAGTGTTATTGTGCATCAACAAAAGCTGGCTTTCAAACAGTAGCAATACAGATAACATAACGAACAAGTCAAGCAGCCAACTCCCAACCTTATATTATGACACAACTAGGCATACTAACTATGCAAATGTCACGGTTAGTATTAGTCAACCACGTTAGCTAATTAAATGGTTTTTTAGATTATGAAATTTTGCTTTGACTTGCTTGAGCTATCCTTTCACTCACAATACTTTTGGTTCATCAATCTGTTTACAAAATCAAGCTTCAACTTTATCATCACAACAACACAATTGCTAATCTCTATTTTAATTTTTATATTTTTACAGGAAGCCATTATCATCGGTACATACACCCTGATCCAAGTGTCATTTCGAAGAATCATGAATGGATGACGCATCAAAGAAGCAAAACATCTCAGAAAACAAACAAGATGTCCAGATTATAAGTCAAGTGACAAATGATCTATAACTTCATTACAGCGTTTGGCTTGTATATTTATTTCCATTCCAGAGAAGAAAAAAATTAAGTTGGTATTTGTGATTATTATCTGAATCTGCCAATGCGGATTATTACCTAGGTACTTATTATTATATAGGAAGGAGTAAAATTCAGTTGAAAAACTAATGATAATTTTTCTTTCAAGATATGTAAAATTGCAACAACAAGCTATCGGCTCTTTTGACAAAAAATTTTCTTCTTCATTTTTCATGCTTGTTTGAAGTTGCTCGGGTGGAGATGATCATGAAGTTTTTACCCTAAAAGTGCAAACAATAAACATGCCACACACACACACACGTATGTGTACATAGTAAACTACGTGGAATAGTAACCAAACAATTTTTTTTTTAAAGACAAGCTTGTTGCAAAACAACTCGAAAAAAAAATCTGGATGACTAGTAAATAACTCATTTGATACGTAGTGATGACCAATTTTTAAGTGTTGATATAAGTTGTCGCTGTCTGGTCATATATGCTTACAATTTGTCATAAATCTTTACAAAGCTGTGAACTGAAGCGTGGTTCGTGTACGTACACGTGCCAAATCATGATCATGGTTGCATGGATGTATGTATGTCCCTTTATTTCTTAGCATAATTAGCCTATCGTCAGTCTAACAAAAAAGGTTAAAAAGTAAACATCAAAAACACCGTACAGCTATCATCTTTCACATTTTTATTATTATTATTATTATTATTATTTTCATGTGCAATGATTCATTTAAAAAAAAATTTTTTTAAAGATGCGATTAGGTACATATTTTTTTTTGCTATAATATTTATAAAGACCTTGACTGTTACACGGAGCTTCTAAGAAATTACTTCTTGGCAAGAAACATCAAAATATTTAGAATAAAATATATAATACATTCCAGAGTTAGAGTATCCAGCCCGAATGACTGTAACTTGACCTTTTCCAAACGGCCGAAGGTGATGTTTCAATGTTAAATAAAAAATATTGATCGTTAGATAATTGGTAATATAACATATTAGTTTTTTTTTGTAAGCAAATCATTACTAATGATACCGTAGGTAATGATATGAAGCAGCATAGGGCAGCGCAGTGGTAAAGGTAATTACCTACATCTACTAGTTAACGATTGATGCTTAAACTTTGTTTAACTATGTATGCCTATGTTATCAATTAAAATCTAAAGACCTAATATACTCTAAAAGGAAGAGCTACATGCATTTTAGAGTTAGCCTAGAGCAAAGGAGCAAAAAAATAAAATAAAAATATGTTAGAGACTTACAGGTAGATGCTATGATATGATATTTATATGCATGCTGTATCGTGGATGAAGGGTTCATTGTGATGGAAAGATGTAAAGATTTGCCACTTAATTATTTTAAGCTTCTAATCTTTTTAACAGTTTTGTTTTTCTCTTTGCATTATTGCTACTATTTTGCCTTGGAAATATCGATATGATAAGATGATACTTTAATGGTAATAAATAATTGCCTTGCTCAGAAACATTTTTGGAACAATATAAGTCAATAGATGAGGCGATATACTAATAACGAAGATACGCTAACTACCAACCAATTCCAGATTTTCATAGTGCAAGATAATTATTTATTATCTTAATTATTATTATAAAACAATGGTGGAAACATTCAGTTTCCAGGCGATATACTTAAAATTTAGAAGAACAAGTTTTCTTTTATGCTGCTTCCATAAATCACGTTATAACCATCCATTCATCTTTTGAGGTGCTTTGCCACAGTTCGGTTTAATGATGCCACTTGAACAACTTTTAAAACATAATATTTTTTAAACTTTGAATGCAGTATCATGAAGCCATGATCACACACACCGCTTTTAGATTTATTGTAAATTATTATTATACATAATTTTTATTAAATTTTACTATTCACTACTTTATATTATGTGTTTAAAAAAATAATTAATAATCTTAAGTATAACTGCCTTGTTTTTATCGTTTTTATAGTTCTTACAATATATTTTTTTAAAGTTCTAGTCAGTACAAGGTTAAAATCCCAAGCTTTATTGTTTGGAGTAGATAAAAAAAGTAAATGGGTTTGACATTTAATGACATCACAGTAGTAAAAGGTAATATATTATTTAAATATGCATTAATAATTTTTCTTCTTCGTATTGTACATGAGTTTTTAATTTACACAACTTAACTTTTACCAAGAAGAAATAATCATTTTTAGTCGTCAAGTTGTTCATATAAGAATAATAAGCCACTTTTTTAATTGTATCAGGCCAAGATATAAAAATATAGCACGTGCTCCTTATTCCACTGAAAATTGAAACCCCGTTTAATCATTTCACTTGAATAACATATTTTGGCTTGCAGTTTTATATACATAATTGGTTTCAGAGGTTTTTTTATGTGTGTGTGCGGGTGAACAATTTTATTAAATTAGGATAATTGAACTTCAAAAAACCTGAAAAGTACATTAAAATATTACTACACATCTTTTTTAATAGTTATTACTTAAGCTACGTAAAATAAACAAACAAAAGTAACACTAACCGCGAGTCAAGCTGAAAATTTATCAGAAGATATCGCGTTTCAATTGTAACCTTTTGACTTGATTTTTTTAAACCTACGATGATTGAAGAAATCCTTCTCATTGCTTATTCTTATGTTAACAGTTTGTCTTTTTTATTATTTTTTCGTATACGCAAAATACTATGATGTATGACTACGATAATCATAAAATAATAATATCAATAAGCTTATTATAATCACTTGTTTTTAATCATTCCAGCCACAGTTTTGCAATGATATTTAATACAAAATTAACCTATAATATTATTCAAATCAATTTCCAGTGTCTTGAAATTTTAAAATCTTTGAAACAATCAGTACAACAATGCAGCCTTTTAACAAATTTTACAAAAAACAAAACCAACCAAGCAAATCAGCAAAAAAATTGACATTCCTTCTTGTCCATCAGGAAAATTGATACAAACACATTGTGTACAAATATTTGGTAGATTTTAATTAAAAATTTGTCACATGAAAATTTAAACTCCTTTCTTATAAATAAATTTATAATATAATCATTCCAGAGAAAAAAAATGATCAATCAGTAAAACACAATGAACTACTTATTATATACCCTACTTCTGTCAGAAACCCGAGATATATGTATATTTAAAAAATAATAATATTTTATGATAATTATGGTTATAAACTTTAGCGCGTGAGGGAAAATTGAATGTATTTTTATGACTGTACTAATTACGTCATTACAGATTATATACACAACTGTTAATAATCATTGCTTTTGTGCATTGTTAATAAGCGAAGTTCAATGAAATCGTTTGTACCATACCATGTATAGAAAACCCTAATTGTAAGATTGTCTTAGTTTTTTAATACGATAATAATAATGATAAAAAATATGTATATTAAAACTTTGTTTTGTTATTATGAAAATGATTAAGGATACCTGCGAATTACGATCTAGTACTTACTCTTTTGCAATCCAACATTGTATTAAATTGAAGGTTCCATACAGGATTTTATACATACCATATATTTTAAAGTTTAACGTAAACTACTTATCAAGTTTAAAATATAACAAATTATAGCAAAGTAATATAGTTTGATATAAATATGATTTATATAAAGGTGATTCAATCTACTACGTAACTGACATGCATGCATATAGGTTATATCAAAGCCAAACCTTATATAGCGAGGAAATGTAATCCTACTTGTAAATAAAAACACACATAGTTAAATTTATAAATTAGAATGTATGCCTGCAAATTGTGTGGTTTTAGCAGTGTAGTGTTGTCGTTGTATTTTTTTCTGTTGTAAGATAATCCATCCTTGTGTATTTGATCAGCAAAATTTAAGTTGTAAATAAACGCCATAACAGTTACATGCTACATTCGATAAAAATTGTTTCTGGACATGTTTTATTTTGCATTAACCACTGTATCGTGACGATACTATCGCCTGTGTTATTCAACTGACCAATTCCACAAATCTATGGAACACACGGTTAGCTGCACGATTGACTACTTAGATCTCAATTTCAATCTTAGTTTCCAGATTTCCACAAAAGAACTTACTTCTAGTATTTTCATACCGGAGTTTACAGTTGGACAATATTACAGACTGTAATTTACAGTCTAAATATATGCAATGACTGAGGATGAAGATGTAATAAAAATTGTATGGCATCAAATTAAGCATTTTTGTGATTATGAAAATATTTTATTTTCATACAAAATATATAAAATACAAATATCAATTTGTTACTACACTTTCGTTATAATCATTACAATGAAAATAATAAATAAATAATCAACAATATGTGTATATACATGCATTGATCACAAGAGTACACATTAATATTGTGACTGTGGCTACATACACATTAAATGTACATATTTTTTAAATGTTACAACAGTAATATACAAAAGAAACATTGTAACAATATTGTATTGTTTTAACAAATATGAAATGAACACAACCGACGTGATAAAATCACGCTTAGTTTTAAGACTTAAAAACATGCATCTTATAAATACTCAAATCGTGACATGAGTACTGAACCTTCATCATCATAGTATTATGTATCTTGGAATCATTTATCCAACAATAAAATAAGACTACACTGTCTACACTACTCAAAATATATATGAATAATATTTCATGTACGTAAAAGCAAATAATCTAAACTATAATCTATATCCAAGTTTACAAGTTAAACATGATAACAATTGCTACGTAGAGTTTGTAAATTAATCTACGTAATATTATCAGTTTGATATTATGGGAAGTATGAAATAAAAATGAAGATTTATGCAAGTAATACAAATTTAAAGGTCTTAATAACTGCGTAGTTAGTAGCAGGCCATAATAAAAAATAATTTTTGATGATTATTTTTAACGCATCTTTATCTTTTTTCGAAAAGATAACGAACAAACAGAACAAACTCAAGCAAATTAACAAACAAACGCACATCGGTTGAAAGTATCAACCGGTTTAGACTTTTCATTCCCATTTGCGCCATCCTTCCGATTATTTTCATTAATTTTACCTTGCTGCATGTTCATGAAGTTCAAATCTTCATACTCCTCATCACCGTCAGAGTCAGATAATGGCTCACCTTTCATTATTTTAGCTAAACTGAGGTATTTGGTTTTCTTTTGCAATTTCTGCCGGCCTTCCTGCTCAGTAGATGATTTATCTAACTCAGAATCATTCTCAATGGAATCACACTCAACCTCAGTCTTGACCGTAGTAACAGCCTTGGCGCTAGTCTCGACATCATCGTCTGAAGACGTACTTTTATTTTCCTCTCCAACATCCACAAAAGCTTTGGTGTTGATGCCAGTTTTGGCTTCCGAAGCAAGATTGTCTTCAGCTCCAACATTTGCAGTAGGTTTGGCTTTAATCTCAATCTCAACAGTACCAGCATCCTTGGATCCAACGTCGCATTCAGGAATCTTAACAGACTTGGCCTTAATTTTAGGAGAAGCTATCGGATCAATCTGCTCCTTAGTCTCTGTCTTTATCTCAACTTTGAGCGTCGTCTCCTTACCCTCAGAATTAGTTTCTTTATTTACCGAAGATTCCTCCTTCGGTATGACTCTAGGAAAGTGTTCCTCAGCTCGAACTGAGCTGCTTGAGATGCGACTGTTTATATCAGCCAAGACCATGTTCATTTGCAATGCCTTTGCAGCCGGAATCTCATGAATATGCTTGACAAGTTCTTCATCTTCAGCCCCATTGTCCATGCCATCGGCTGGTTTGGTGTTCGAGTCGTTAGTTTTTGTGGCCAAAATCTGTGCTCTGCCGGATTTACGATTGGTCAACCCAGGTGGCCGCCCACGTCGTTTCTTTCGGGGTGGTTCAACTATTTTCAAAGGCGGAGACTCTACAATATGTCTCTTCGTACTACTAGAAGTCGTGGGTTTCTCAGGTATTTCCTCCGGTGGAGGCTCAACTTCTTCAGATTTCGATGCTTTTCGGCGTTTTTGTAATTCACGTTGCTATAGAAGACAAAATACTTTGTCAGATTTCTGCACCAGACTCCATAGTATGGAGTCCATACCATATCAATAGAATCATTTTAAAAAAAGTAGAATATTCTTACCCGTCGCGTCTGATTCTCCACCTGAAGCGCGTCATAAAATTGGGGCCTTTCCCTAGTAACCCTGGCGGTTCGACGTCGTGGAACCTCAAGTTCCTGGTGGGTGTTCAGTTCTGAGTAATCTTCGAAGTCAGCTAGTGCGTTAGCACTACGTCTTGTAGTAAAAAATACATGCCCACAAGCACATTTTTTGCAGGCCACGGGATTCTAAAACGATCAAAAGAAATTAATATGTTATTATTCTTTGCGTTGAGTGACAACTTTGTTTATCACAACAGTAGTTAATAAATCGCCTGCTTCTAGTGATTTTACTTACTGGGCTTTCACATTTGGGACAGTTCTTGGTAGCCATCTTTGGAGAGAAAGTGTTTCGCATTCCCTTCTTTAATCAAATTGTCAACCCTCGTTAACTCTAGACAGCAATCTGAATGCCAACTTTAATTTAAAGAGCAAAACTTATTTTAATTTGGTTGTAATACAACTAAAATTAATTTTTTTTAAAGCACAACAAGTAAAACGTGTCGGAGGAATACAAGCAACAACACAGGATTTAACAACGTAAACAAGTGTTCAGGTGGTTTGTGAAAATAACCAAATTAAAAATATACCGCCAGTACTTTGGGGCATCTTGATCAACACTTTATGTGCTCATAATTTTGAACAAAGGCAAAACGACAACACAACAACGCTTTGTTCCCTTCTTTTAAGCTAAGCTAAATGCAATATACTTACCTACAAATATTATGTATATGAACTTCATATGATTGATTCATAATATTATAATTTATGAAGTAGCTAATGCCTGCACAGTATGCTAATTTAAATGTGTACTGTCACCTACGACGATGATAACAAATTCTAATCTACTACAAAACAGCTAACGATTAATAAATGGAGTGAAAATGTTTATTTTATTATTATTTTCATTCGCTTTGATTATAATTTTATTGGAAAATGACAAGCTTCGAAATGTGTGTATATTAAATCACAATAACGTAATATAACAATAATAGGTAAATAGTATGCAATTGTATTTCACATTGTAGGTATATACTGCGTGCGCGTTGAAATTATAACAACAACATTGATATCATCATAATTATAATTATAATAACAATAATGTTTTGTTGCAATAAAAAACGAGAATCAAGCAGTCAGCAAACAGAGTATTTTTACAGGAAACTCAATAAATGGGTATTAAAGGTACAACTTCACAAGCCAGCACAGCAAAAATGCATTTATCATCTTCACCTTAAGCACACTTAAACTAATGCGCGTATTTTGATTTGAATCATTAAATTAACGTAAATCATTTAAATTGAGTGACAATAATAATATGCATAAAATAAGAAGCAAATCTGAAGCAGGTGTTCGTTGTAATCTATGAAAGCATTAACAAATCTGGGTACAAAATTCTACAATAAATTCGATTCTTTCAGGGAGGGGGCCTTCATATCAGAAGGGAAAAGCAAGTTTGCTAAAAGAATCTTTCTTAAAATAAACCAAAGTTCATGTACACGCTATTTACTTATATTTATTAATCTATGCTTCATCATAACATAATGCCTAAATACTAGGTAAAAAAGGTATCATTTATATATATTTCATCTGACTTCAAACGTATTTACCTCTCATACAAAAATGTCCCAGTTTCTTTTTACACTGTTGTACAACTTGGTTTGTTCCAGTAAAAATTAAAATTGCGATAGCGAAAAGTTTTATATTCATGATTAAAATATTCTTTTATGTACATATAAATCGAAATGGGAAGTGCACACGATAAATTTCACGATGTATCTTTATACAGACTGGTATATTGTGATAAAATTTACACGAAATAGTAATAGTATAATATATTTGTATGCTTGGCTACTTTCTATATAATAATCAAAATAAATTTGATTACTGCTATTTTAGTCTCATATTATTTTCTAAACAGTACAAGAAATTCTTCTGACAAGAAGAGAAAAACAAAACTACATTTTATATATCTTGCTGCTGTTGCTGCTGCGTTGCATTTGCGTCGTCAGGTTTATGCATTGAAAAAATTGCAAGGTTTGCTTTCAACTTCGACTACAATACACTTAAAACATTAACATAAAAGCAATCTAACTAATAAACTACTACTTTTAAAAATTTAGGAGCTGATAATATATTAATGATTGCAACTGATGGTGTAAGGACAAGGAATTGAGACTTCATTTTGGTACATGGTAACACCACCCATTTCACTACATTTATTCCTAAAACAAACATTATAACAATTACAAATAATTATAACAATAAACATGAGTATAATGAAGTTGTTCTTTAAACCTCTATGGGGATACTCACAGTGCTGAACACAGACATGCACTTGCTGTTAGTTCACTTTAAATAGCAATTGACTTGCGATTTTACAGAAGTAAAGAATTTTTAGTTAAATTTTAGCAATAGTAGTTACAACACACACGATAACTCCGAAATAAAACTCCATGTACCACCTAAACATCAGTAATAATAAACCGGAACAACCAATTTAAAGAAGTAGCGTAAGCTGTTTCGACGATTTCGACTTCATATTCGTAATCAGCGTATTCAATTACATCGATTTCGACAATAAAAAAAAACATTTTTTTCAAAATTTTGAAAAATTGAAGGAACGGACAGACAGACAGACGGACAGAATTGACAATATTATAAAGCAGCTTACGCTACTTAATAATAGCAAGGCAAATAGGTAGATAATAGGTATATACAGACAGTAGAAAAGTAGACACATTACATTTAAAGAAGGATTTTCATATTTCAGATCAGAAAAAAGACGACAGATTTTTCATCGAATTATGATTATTTGTTTGTATTCAAGTCGTAAAGTTCGTATTCATATCACAAAATATGTAGTTTTTGTTTGATTATTTTTTTAATCCGATGAATTCTGTAAAATCTTAGATCTACACATCATAACGGTAATTTTATTCTGTTGTAGAAAGAGTAGGAAGGAACAAAAGGAAAGTATATTTGATTGAGTGTAAAACAAGTAACGTGTCTATAGGCAATTCACAATAATAGTGCGTCTCACCTTGAATACAACCACAAACAAAATTTAAATGCTATACTCTGGTATCACCAGCGAACATCTCAAGACATTTTCAGGCCAAAATACAAAGTTGATCAATCATAATAATCATAACAACAAAAGTACCAAATACATTACATACCAATAAAACTTAACGTTACACTAAGAGTAAAAAATGCATTTTTAAAATCTGGATAATATTAAAATGTCCTCATTCCAAGAATGAATCTAACTAAATGCTAATGGCTGTAATGAGTTTTATGCTAAGAGGCATGCTTGAATTTTCTCGATCCATTCTTGGGCAGCTGCTGCATCACTAGCACAAAAATTATAGGTTCTTCGAGTCGTTCGAATCTAAAATTTAAATCGTTATTTTTATCATTCTTTCATGTAAACGATAACGGTAATAACTTTCTGATTGTATTTTAACACTCTCAAATTCCAAGTCAACAACTCACATCAAAAAAGGCTTTCTCATCCACCTTCTTGGGAGCACCTTGTGTGGGAACAGCTTGTACAACACTGACAACCTCCGATAGTTCTATTTGAAAATTCAAAACGAAACAAATGAAATAAGAAACTGAAAACAAAAGAGTTAGAATTATACGATGTTATGTATATTGTAAAATAAGGACCTATGAATCCCTTTGAATGTGAGTCTTCCATGGCATCGTAGTAACGAAGTTGATGCTTAATCGAGTCAAGCACAAACCATCGTTGCTTCCATCCCTTCAGCAGAGCACCACGTTTGTAGAGATAACCTTCATGAGTTCGATTTTCAGCGATGGTGGCTTGGAACTGATCATAGTAGTTTTGGTTGGTTTGCAATGATGGAGTACCTAGTTGTAATGCACCATCAACACATGAATTACACTAAGTTCACTTTAATTTTGTTAAATAATTAAATAATATAGAACTAAAAATTACTTGGGGCAACAGACGTATTATCCATAGTATTTCCTTGACCCGTGTTAGTTGGGGCAAGGTGATCATTTGTGGGTTTGGCATATTTGGCTCCACACTTTGGTAAACTGTCAGCGCACTTTTCATGGCATTTGGCTCCACATTCCACGCACCTTAGACCAGTCTAGAGAATCCAATCAGAAATTTGTCAAGTCAAAAATTATACATTGCATGAGTGTATATGCACAGGATTGACAACAAATTGGTCTGACGTGTTTAGTAAGTGCGTATTTTTTTTGGAGACATGTAGGTTACCTTTCCAAGGAGCATTACAGAGCAAATATCACAGTTGGTAAGGGTAGTAAAGGTATGCTTATCGAATCTATGGGAATGATTGTAAACACCGGACATATCTGTGGATCGCGCCAATTTGCCACGTACGAGTATGTCAAGGGTTGACTTCTTATGTAGAGAGCGATTAAGAGACTGAACGTGTTGAAGGGTAAAGGATGGCTCCCTGCATAGAGTTCCTGCAGCTGACGACGATTCCTCCTCCACCAAAGGCGACTCCAACTTTTCCCACACCTGCTTCCATTTCTGTGGAAGTAGCCCCTTCTCAGCTTCCAATTGATGGAATTTGTTAAGATAGTGAGTGAAAGCACTTGGAATGTGATTATCTACAATATCATATCCAGCCATAACGCACTGACGATTGTCCTTTTGGATTTCGGGAATTTGCTCATCATCTCCTCCTGCTCCATCTCCTTGTATAGCTTCCAAGTCATAAGGTGGACCATTAGCTAAATGCTCATTTGTGTAAAAATTCCACAGTTCCAATGTAGACACATGTCGCGCAGGGCGAAGAATCTTTTTTAAAAACAAGAAATAAAGTAGAATATCAAAATATCTTACAAATCTGACGTTATAAATATACATAAAATATTAAGTCTGTTGTAAATAGACGTTTGTATATATGCTCACTTGGCCGGTTCCAGTACGATCATATTTAAAATTATAAAAGACAGGGGAGCGCGCATGATGTCGCTCTATATATTCCCACACGGAAAGTCCACAATATTGTTGCTGTGAATTTACACTCGGTAACAACTTTGTACCAGCTGGGGACAAACAAGAATAGTGGTTTTCATCATCTGAGCCCACATCCACTCCTTTATAGTGCCTCGGCAGAGAACTCCTCTTGTCATCCACCGCCATAAACCCATATTCTACCCTCTCCAACTCATTGTCCGCGAGAAAAGTACGAAATCTTGCAGACACGGAATGATACGCCAAAAACTTTAGGTAAAAGTCATTAAACTCAAAAGACAAGGGGAACTGAACAAGAAGCTGGTGCACAATATCCAAAAACTGAAAGAAAACGGGAGCAAATCCCGGATTTGATGATGGTCCTTCTATCCCAGTCATGTTATTTCTGTGAGCAAAGCGGTGTCCAAATCCAAGCCATTCCTTTTCCACGAGAGTCTGAAAGCCTTCTATGGTACGGTAGTGAGGGTCCAAGCAGATTTGGGCAAGCGCCACCACTTGTGTGGTAATATCAGATCCGTCCTCCAAGCAAAACATGACAGAGGCACCTTCATCAATGAGATCTACAGTGGCAGCGGTAAGCTGCATGATTGACGATAGTTGATTGAGCCAATCAGAGTTTTCAACTGCTTTCCAGAAAGACATTTCAGGATCTGTGCCAGAGCTGCTGGGCAGACATGCCCGCATCAACTTTTTAAACGCGGTTCGAGTATGGCGAACGTCAGGGAATTCAACCGGGACGTATTCAATTTTCGAGTTTCCTTCCGGTTTGATTCCTTTGATTTGAGATTTCTCTCCAAAAATGTACAAAGCGGCCTTGTGGATTCGCGTGATGCCCTCGTAATGGTGATGATGAGAGTCCTTTTCAGTAGCAATTTGGGACACGTTTGTGTAAATTGGTATTGCATGGTTGCCTGCAGAAACGCTCTTTCGTGCGCGGGTAGCTGACCAGTTTGTGTAATTTTTAATCCCCTTTCCGCCACTTGTCCTGTAGTTATGTTTTTTAAAATCACGAAAATAAATTAACCGTTTCCTTACAAATTGTAATAATGATTAATCAATTGAAAAAAAAGAGTGGTCAGCAAACATTTTAGATGTGTGTATAAAATTAATTAATAAATAAATAAATAATACATTACAAATACACGTGGTGAATTCTAAATATTAAATATAATATTAAAATTATTATTGCGTTTGCGTAGCAGCAAGTGAGAGGCTTAAATGACGAGATATTAACTGACTTGCCTTCGATCCACCGTTTCTTCTCTTTAATCTTTTCCTAGATATCACAATTATTATAATAATGTTTCAATAACCTTCATACTTCTCACTTTATAATAACCGATAATCTTCATAAAAATATAATTTGCAGATTAAGTCCTATGTTAATGTATTCATGAATATTTATGGCATTCATTATTACTACTCCCAATGAGCTTCAATGAGCTATTAGGTATCTGGCTAACATAAACTGTGAATTGAATACTCGCAATATTCAGTAGCAGGTTTGTGATTAACTAAATAATGAAATTTAAAAAAATCAATAAACTAATTTTAACTACGACATACGACATCATTGTAAATTTTCATCTATATGGTCAACGGTGGTGGCTTGTGTTAGCAAAAGGAGGAACAATGCAAAGGCAAAGGGCAAGCATACAACTACATACTTCATGAACAGGAACAGATTTTGTTTTAAAGAATCGGTGTCAATGATGGCACCTAAATAAACTCTCCTTCAATTTGTTTTGACATTATGTTACATAAAAAGCGAAAATTCATACTTAAATAATAATTTATTGAATTAATGAAAAATTAGTATTTGTAAATTAAAATCCATAAAAACACCATTAACTACGTTGCATGAATTAGATGTACATATGTAGAAATATGTGCGTTTGTGTTTTTATGTACACATCAATCTCATTGTATGGTAGAATACATAATACTACATGTTATTTTAACGACAAGATAATTAAATAAATGTTGAGGGTGAGTAGTGAGTGAAGTTAACTTTTCATTCGTGTGCTAGTGAGTGATAATATTATTATTAGTTAGCTCATTAATTAAGGATGTGAAAAGACACTCCATGCGTTTTCTATAGCAAAGTCTGTTGTGGACTAAGCCACTGTGCAGTTTTTAAAGACTTGTAGTATTGTGTCAGTGTAAAACAAGAGATTATTAGAGAAGAAAGGTGGACGCAGCAACAGCAGCAGTTACTCTTTTGCCCAAAATTTAAACTCTCACTTACCCTGTGTTGTACCTCAGTGTATTCATGGCTTTCATAAAGGGGTTATTTTTCCGTCCCACTTCTGGGGTGATTTTGGCTTCTCCATGATGCATGGACACTAAACTCTGCGCAGTACTGCCTGAAGTATAAACTGAATCCAAACTGAGAGTGCTATCAGTAAAGTTCCTTGCACCTAGTCCCGGTTTTACCACACCCAACGGCGTAGCATTCACTAGCGCTCTTAAAAAGTTTTCGTGCTCCACATGTGCAGTGGCATCGGTTACACCAGCACCTGCTGTATGAGGATGGCCCTTTAGAAAGGACATGAGTCCTTTTGAATTAAACGCTGCTCCTCTAATGAGTAAAGCCCTGGTTCTAGGGTGCCGCCAGGTGATTACAGGAAAGCGACCACTACGATAGCACCGGGCCACTTTCTTGATGCTTTCATCCGTGATAACGTTGGGAACTACCACAAGAGCAGGATAAGATCTACACATGGCATACACAGAATTCGCAAAGGAAATCCGAAATGACTCCGCCTTTTGCAAAATTGAAGATGCTGAGGAGTTTGCTGATTTAGGAAGTAATATTCCCAGTCCAATCCTCTTCCAATCTTTGTAGTATGTCCGTTCCATCATCCGTTCCAGGCTTTTGGAATCATTTGTTATGCTGTGATGTAAGGAGGCTACGCTAGATCCCGGAAAATCCTCTTCAGAAAGGGATAAATCATCTCCGTCCATATGATCAACTCCCCTGGAAGGCGGGCTTAGTTTACTCGGTGACGTTGGAAGGCCCCCCAAATATTTAGTGTTGGCAGGCAAAGTGCCCGCTTGGCCACTACCACCCTGAACCCAGGTTCGGAGGACGTATTTTTGTCTTTTTGAATGTTTCGTTTTGATTCCAGCCTTTTTCGCAGTCATTTGAATGGCCTTCTTGGTAAAACCTTTGATTGTTGTGCTTTTGTCTTTTGCTGTGCTAAGTGGGGTTATCGTGTTGTACAGTTGTCCAACAAAGGCAAAGTAGTGAAATATATCATTTGGATGCCTATATTTGTGAAGGAGCTTCCTAAAAGTTTCAATGCTTTCACTAGTAACCTCCTCATCAAAGGCGAGTTTCATTAACTGATAAGTAGCCGAGCGAAGTTGCAGGCCTTCTTGCAAAAGTTGATCCAAGTGTGCCAGGTACTGTACAGTTATTCGTTTCTCTTTGGTTAAGGAGCTCACCGGGAAGCTCCTGACCACTTGTTGTTCACACGCATAAGGGTCACAAGGTGTGCCACGAAAAATAAGTCGATAGTTGGTGAAAAATAGGGCACCTTCAGCAGGTAATATGACTGGTCCACCAAGTGCATCCTCCCTCTCGTCCGGTAGCAAGTACACACGTAAGCTTTCCATAACTTGTTGCTCTCCAGGTACGAAAATGGGCGTTGGTATTTTCGGTTTTTGTACAGGAGGCAATCGTTTCGTTTCCTTGTAGACGTTGTCACATTCTTCCAAATGCATGTCAACACATGTGCTTACAAAAGTGTGCGTTCTACGTATATACTCCTCAGTAACTCCACCCTCTGTACATACCTTATCAATGAACCTGACAATAAACCTTTTCACAGGGGCCCCAGCCTCAGCATAGGCGTCATGATCTTCAAATCCAGATTCTCCGCCAATACTATCACTTTCTGCCATGCTGGTGATATTACTGGATCGCTCCTCATCTTGTCCATGATGACCATGGCCATGATGACCACTTCTGTCCTGGTGTCGACGAGTGGGTGTATCCAAGGGCACCAACATGTAAGTCATTCGGCTGATGAAATGCACGGCTTGAGCGACAATTGTGGATTCCTCAATAGAGATATTGTTCTTCATCTTATCCTGGCTCATACCTGTCGATACACGGAACTGCTCTGCAGCAATTTCCAAAGCAGAATACTCAGTTGGGGGTTGGGGAGGTTGAGGTAAAGGCAGTGGAGTAGTTGGCTCTGATTGGGGAACTGGTGGTGGGGGGCCAAGTGGTGGCGCGTATGAGTAATGCTCATGATGGCGATCCATACTATCTTTCCGCTCAATGACTGACATGCTGGCTCGTAGCGGGGGTCTTGTAGGTGTATCCCCCGCTCTCCCACCAACAACTATGTCATGCCCTCCACTCATCGAGTATAAAGTGGGAGAGTGTGCAGCTTGGTCTTGGTTGTTGTAATACATATTATTGCTTATCGGTATTCCTCCGTTGAACGAGGTCCTCGTGGGCGTGATGGAATTATTATGGTGCTCCATGGAATTTTTCAATTTCACCATGTTGTTGTTCAGAAGATTATGTGTGCTGGTTGTCGAAGTGTTCATGTTATTGTGAAGGTTGCTGGTGCTGCTGCTTCGCATTGATCCAGTTGCTGGGGAGGAGTTGTACATTGGGGGATGAATTTGCTCAGAGTTGCTGAGCCTGGTGGAATTGGATTGATTGTTGGAATATCCCGAGATGATTTCATTTGGTGGCACATACAACTTTTTAATTTCTTTCTCAACCTCCGTGTAAAATACAGACTCCCAAAATTGTTGATTTTTCCAGACAGCGTGCTCCTGTATCATGGTATACGCAAACTGTTTCACGTTTGGAGATAATTTTCGATAGAAATCACAGGCTAATGGAAGAATGGCGGCGGCTACTCCGTGTTCATCCATTACTCCTACGTCTTGTAAAGCACAGTGCATCAGCTTGACGACCATGTCAAACTGCTGAGTGTTCAGCAAAGGCTTTGCCCCGCTAATGTGGTTTTTCAGTTCTTGGCATAAGGCTAATTTGGCAGTGTGATCCTTCAGAGCTCTGGTCACCGCATGAAACGTTTTCCGTGCATCAGAAATTTTATTTTCGAAAATGCAGTCAATGCAATTTCTCAACACCTCCAGTCTTCTTGCAGAATTATCCACGAGTAGGATCTGTCTAGAGTCTAGCAACTCAACGGTTTTCGGTCCCATGGGCACTAAGCGGGGATGAATTGCTTTTGACACACCGGGAGGATAGCGAACACTGCTTTGCGAAACACTGGTATGCTTGGAGAGTCCTTCGTTAATGATATGGGTAACCGATAAGGGTTCCAGTTGAGGAAACACTGGTGTGTGAATACGCATGTGATAAATGATGGGTAGCTGAGGTGGGACTGGAACTGGTGGTGCTGGATGGTGACTGGCGAATCGGAGAATATGATTCTGTTGCATCTTCAAAGCCTTCCTCCAGCTCATCGACTGGCTTTGACGGTGTCAGCGCAATGGGCTCGTGAAAACTCAGACATGCACAGTAGAATCGATTTCCAATCATGTCAGTGAGCACAGACACGAAATACTTGGGCTCCTCGCTCTCCAGCGCCAGTCGCCAACCTTGAGGTTGACAAAACAACTCAATCTCGGAAATGAAAGGAACATCATCCCAGTCTCGGATTGGGAAACGCTGTAGAACTACTCCAGCACCTAATCCAGATTTTTGGGAGTCTTCTCGAAAGCCCACGACTACAAAGTAGTCGGCCAGTCTCATGTATTGTTCTAGTTTACTGTTCATCTTGGCCCTGAAATTAAATGCATAAGGATGCTGTAATAATTAAATCAAACACAAATATTACTTCCAAAAGACATTCACTCACCGGTTTACTTTAACCCCTACCACCTGACTTGATCTGACTGCTCCAAATCCCTTGCTCTCTCTCTCTCTCTCGTCACTCTTCTCCTCCCCGCCTAGCAATTAAATTGCTACTGCTCTTCTTTCTCGTCGTCGTCGTACACGTCGAATCTTTTCGTTCGGTAAATGCGGACATCTAAATCACTGCTCTCGTGCACCAACACTAAAGAATGAACATTGCAAATTGTACAACTACTAATGTGCCCATCTTCTGATTGTAGTAGTCATTTGTCACCAATTAGCAGACTGGATTGATTTATCTTTTCTTCTACAATAAACATTTTTATCAACAAGACAACATGAACAACAACATCATAAATAAAAATTGTACAAACAAGAAGACGTAAATTATCAAGAAGATACTTTGACCTTTTTAATGAGTAAAATTGTGACCATTTTAATTTAAAAATTTAAACACATTACGTACACAACAAGATACATTTTTCTTATGGAGATGTTTTTTTTGTATCATTTGATTACTTTTTGTTGCTGATGATGATGTTCTACTACACCATAAGAAAACGCATAGTATTTTATGCTATGCTTGTTCCTGATTTGATTCCTCCTGATGATGATGATGTGACGGAGATGATGACTAAACTTTAAACTCTTATTTGCTACTACGTTCAACATTCAACGTTGCTTGTTTTTTCTGCTGATGCCTGCTGCTTCTGCTGCTGCCTCTGTTCTGCTTAATGCTGCTGCTCAGCTCAAGTCAATTGACAGAAAATTGAACATTCCCGAACACAAATTACCTTTACCACAGCCCATCATCATGCTACAAAAAAATACAAGGAAAGATATGTTTTTTTTAAATGTTCTATTCCCTCACACGTTTTCAAACTTGTATTTCAAAAGGATACACACCCTGAAAGTCATAGAAAGCGTACCATGGGTGGTGTCACCCACTTTGCCCGCATTCTTTTAACAGATTGTCAATATAGGTATATACATAGGTAGTTGTTGTTATTTGGTTTGTTATTATTATTATGCATGTTATTATTAATTTTATCAGAGGCAATAGAAAAAAAGAGAGTAGTGCTATGGGTTGTGAATGAAGCCATGCATTTTGCTGCTGCTGCTGCAGAGCAGGGAACAGTTGATAGTGTTTATATACATTGTACACGACACGACAAACGAAAAAGATATTTCATAATACAACAACAATAGTACTAACAATAACAATGGTCACTAGTGACAGTGAAACTTTGATGATTAGGAAATAATCCACAACAACCAGAATTAACAACAACGATAGGAATAAATACTCATTTAGAACAATTTAAATATTTTAAAGCTATTTCCACATTAATTTTTAGTATTTTTTTCATATATTTTCTATTTTTGCAATGAAAGGCAGCATTTAGAGAGAAATATAATTTTACGTTTCATTGGATTGCTTGGATAGTCTAAACTCTGGGTTTTTTTTAGGCTTTCTGCTAAGGTACGACAAATTGGTGAACAAAGTGATCAGTTTTACCGTTTTTTAAAAAGTTGATTGGCAGTAGGGGTAGAAATTTTGTGAATTTAATGGATGGTTTGTGATGGCTAGCTCTTGAGAAAATACCATGATGTGCAATGTTGGTGATTTTAAAATTTCCGTCAATAACAACGTTTTTAAGAACTGTGATTTAGTTTGTGCTTGTAACCTTTGTGATTTCTCCGATGTGATCAGTTGGTTGCTGTAAGAAAATTGACCATGTTTTTCCTCCAAACTCACTGGTTGCTACTAGAGCTGAAAAGTCGAATGCAAAAATATGACTGAGATCCTCAAGTGGAAGTTGCAAACAAAAATTGAAGAGGTGGTGTGTCTGCTACGGTATGAAACTTATTATGAAAGTAATTTTAAAAAAATAAATAATAATTTGAAGGAATTAGGATCAATAACATTTTAATTAATGCAAGTTTAATTTCTCGTTCTTTATATTCAGGGTTCTTACAATCAACTCCGAGATTACAGATGGGTTAATTATATATTATTCAACGTGTAGACAGACATCCAAATCTTACTGAAATTATTCTGACGGATCGTGTTTATGCTGCTGGCAGCACTTGGACTTGCTTTTACAAATTGAACTAGTAAGATATTAAAATACTAAAGTTAAGCAACTTTTTAATTATTCTGAGAATGTACTTATTATTATTCTTTGCGACCAATTCTTAATTTGGCACAGATACTCCTACTATTACGGGCAGCTTCTATACTCCTACATTTATTATTTCTTTCGTGCATATGTACGTAAAAAACTGAAGTTAACTCAGGTTGTGATTTAAAGCGGATCATCCCTTTTCTGGTATAACTTGTTTTGGCACTGATCCTTTGTTGAAAATTCACAAATGAGTAAGTGATAATAATATGGTCTGATACGCATTTTCTAGAGGCTATTTTAGTCTTTGCAGCTTAGATCACCTTTTCCCTTGAATTCCTTATAATAAAAAATTATTTTTTCACAGATTCGTCCGACTTTTCTGTTGGGGAGACTTCAAGCTTGACAAAATCTACGAGTCGGCGACATTGCGTTGTTGCCCTTTATCCATTTACAGCGATTGAGCCTGGAGATCTCTCATTAGAGAAGGTCTGCGTGTGAATATAGTTTAATTTATTATAGTAATGAGCGTTTATGTTCATTACTATAATAATAATTAAAATGAATCACTGATAATAGCTTTCACTTTGTTTTTAGGGTGAGGAGTATGAAATCGTTGATGATTCTCAGGAACACTGGTGGCAAGTTCGTAATAAGATTGGGTATGTCGAAAGATGTATTAACCAGACTGACAATGTGATTTATATTTATTTTAAACTTAATAAGCATGTTTCGATTTTCAGGGAAATTGGATATATTCCTAGTAATTATGTGAAAGAAAAAGAACTGTTGGGCTTGCAACAGTATGAGTAAGTACTACAAAGATTTGTGCCATTTTCTCACTTTTATGGGTATGTGTATATTGCTGCTGCAACAATAAATTCCACATTGCATGATTACAAATAATTATTTACAGCTGGTACGTTGAGGATATGTCACGACAAAGAGCTGAGTCATTATTGCGATACGAAGACAAAGAAGGCTGTTTTGTTGTCCGTAACTCATCTACCAAAGGACTTTATACTTTAAGTCTGTACACTAAAGTGTAAGTGCTTTTACTAGATTCCTGTGACTGGTCTGTTTAAAAAAAAAATATGATGGTTTAATGCACTGTCTTTATTTTTTTTTGATTGAAGGCCACATCCCCAAGTGAAACACTATCACATCAAACAAAACTCTAGGGCGGAATTCTTCTTATCAGAAAAACATTGTTGTTCAACCATACCAGACCTTATCAATTATCATCGTCATAACTCTGGGGGCTTAGCCTCTCGTCTTAAACATACTCCTTCGTCAGAGAGATGTGCCCCTGCAACTGCTGGTCTTTCGCGAGGTATTCACGCAGGCATTCTTAATCATTTCTCAGTAATATATTAAGCTCGAATCTCGATTTTGAGTCACTGTGGTGGTAATTAATTTCCACAGATAAATGGGAAATCGATCCATCGGAATTGATGCTACATGAAGAACTTGGCTCTGGTCAATTCGGCGTTGTTCGTAGGGGAAAATGGAGAGGTTGTATAGACGTCGCTGTTAAAATGATGAAAGAGGGAACAATGTCTGAAGATGACTTTATTGAAGAGGCAAAAGTGATGACGTAAGAAAAACATGTATGAAATAGCTCACGGTCAGGAAAAAACTGAATTGAGTATTATTAGTTAACGATTTTTGCTATGGTGCCCTTTTAGAAAACTACAACACCCAAATTTAGTGCAGCTGTATGGAGTGTGTAGCAAACACCGACCAATTTACATTGTTACAGAATATATGAAATATGGTGCTCTACTGAATTATCTTCGGCGTCATGAAACTACCCTCCAGACTAATTTAGATGTTCTACTCGATATGTGTTTACAGGTATCATTCATAAAGTTTTGAATGGAGTGAAATTGTGTTAAATTAATTTTGTGCTAAATGGATAGCAATTAGTATTTTTTTCTGTATGGTAACTCAGGTTTGTAAAGGTATGGCATACTTGGAACGGCACAACTATATCCACCGCGATTTGGCTGCTCGTAACTGTTTAGTTGGTGCTGAAAATATTGTTAAAGTTGCCGATTTTGGCTTGGCCAGGTTGGTTTAGTGAACAGTTATAACTCTTACCTTTTTAATTTCACTAAATTAAATGCTTTCTCAAGACCATAAAATCATCTTTTAAACGTCTTCTTGTGCTTTACAGATATGTTTTAGATGATCAGTATACAAGTAGTGGCGGAACAAAGTTTCCAATAAAATGGGCGCCACCCGAAGTACTCAATTATACGAGATTTTCTAGTAAATCTGACGTTTGGGCTTATGGTAAGGGGCAACAAAAGATTAATTATTGTAAATCATGTTCTTTTACGAAAGATAATTAGTATAATTAATTATTTGTTTTTGATTCACAGGAGTCCTTATGTGGGAGATATTTAGTTGTGGCAAAATGCCATACGGAAGACTGAAAAATACAGAAGTGGTTGAACGAGTGCAGCGGGGAATTGTGTTGGAAACTCCAAAAGGCTGTCCGAAAGAGGTTTACGATTTGATGCGAAACTGTTGGGCATTGCATCCGGATGAAAGGCCTTCCTTTAGGAATTTAAAGGATCAGTTGGTTGCCCTTGCTCAATTACTACTCACCGATTAGTTCTGTTCTGACTCTGATTATGAGCCATTAATCCATAGACTCTAGAGACAAAACTCTTGCTCCACCCTTTTGCTTTGTTGAACAATGACAAAATATCATCAGCAGCTAAAAAGGAGTTGGTCCTATTGCTCCTTGTTAAATGAAAAATTGGAGTAAATATCATCAATATCAATTTATGCATTGTTTTTGTACTATGCATAATAAGAATAATGGTGTTAACGTCGAATTGATAATTATTAATACATATTTGCGTTATAATAATAGTACGTTATAGTGTTTAGTGGTGTCACCTACAACAACCTCATGCCAATATTGCATTACTGCTTGTTATTACTTTATTATTATACTATTGTTACGAATTTTACATGTGACACTTGTGACAGCCTCTAAGCTATTTTTAGTGCGCAGCACCAACAGTATACAATCCTTCTATCCTACTATGACTGGAGAAAATCAACTCTTTTCCAACAAAATATAAGTGTTAAGTAAGACCCTTTTTACGTGACGTATAATTTTGCTCATCACTATTAAATGTTGGAGGCTATGACCTATAATTTTATATTTGTAAGTAGGTATTTTTTCCAATTTAGTACTCTCTGAATACAATATTCCGATTCCAAACATATATGTGCTTGTAGGTATATTTACGTGGAAATCATAAATCGAAACAAAAATAAGTTTATTTATCGAACAGTTAACAATAAATAGCTTCTTTATCGTACAATACTTAACAAGAAATTATTGACAAAACAATGTTAAATAAGATGTAGCAAAGCTAGTATATGTTTAAAAATATAATGGTTGCTGCTAGTGGAGTTAGTCATCGAAAATAAAAAATTAATATATCAAATTTGGTATATACTTATATAAAAAATTGTTAAGGTGGCCAGTAGAATACATACATTCCCCTGGCATACATTCATGCATATATTATATGAAATATTATATAAATATATATAATATCAATTTACCTACTAGTAGACATGTTTTTATTATTAAGAATTTCACCAACAACTACGATAGATAATCATGAATTGTGTATTTCTGTCTTGATTACTTTTAGTATTCATATTAATTATGAAATACCAGTACTACTACTGCATGTTGATTATTATGATCCAGTAAGTCGCATTCCCGCATCTCATTGAAATAACGAAACAAACGAAATAATATTATATGTGTAATTATTAATGATTATGTACAATAATAAATGTGAAAATGTAAACATTTGAAAAGAGTAGAAAAGTGCGGAATTAGCATGTGTGCTGCTATGTGTCATTTTATAATGTCTTTTTAACGTTGTCCATGAAACTCGTAAAAAAAATTCATAGCATCTATGACGGCAGTGATATTATCATTCACATCTATCTCTATCTATCTGCCTCATGAATTTGTGCATGAAAGAGATGACTGATATCACTTATAATATAGAACGTTCAGCACAACTCTTTCTGCATTCTGGTGCCTATGGCATGCGAAGAATGTCTTTGCCGTTGTTAAGTGATTCTGTTGATGCATATTTTGTCGACAATGTCTACCACTATCCAGAGAAAGATTGAATGTTGTTCACCCAGGAAAAGATATGGGATATGGAAAGTTGTTGGTGATGTTGGAAGTTGTAAGCATTAATGAACATGACGCGTACACGGTAAGGTACGTAGTATACATTAACTACCTTGTTACTACATGCATGATTAGTACAAGCAAACTGTTTGAAGTTACATAATACTACAGTAAACTATAAGAGCCAATACACACTTAGTATTGAGCCTTGACAATTCTTCAGAAGAAATCGCGAATGTGATCGTCTGCTGATGCTGTTTGTTTGGAGGGGCTGCCGCTACTATGCAATAATTTGCTATATTAGGCTTTAACGCTGATGTAATGCCGCTTCAAGGATATATTGTTAATATATGTGGAATGGGATGAATGCGGGATGTGTTGTTGTAAATACAGCGCTGGCAGAGCTAGTATTGCATTGCTGTGAATGTCGTCGTGATGTGTGGCGTGGGGTATGGAGGAGAGTCAAGAAAAGACAATTGCAATTGGTTGGATGCCGAAGGGAAAAGTCCGATCGACGAGAATGAGAATATCCTCCACCGCGACCACACTATCATCTAGCAAAGTAAACACACAGCAGTGTTTTTTTTATCTTCTTCTCCGTAGGTGGGAAAGCAGACCCTCTCATTCAGAAGAAACATGTGTAGTTTAAGTAAAAGTGAGATAGGAGGTGAAAGGGAAGCAACTACTCCACCACGACACCACGTACTATTGTGCTTGTGGAGAGCGCTTGTGGCGGAGATACTCAGATAGACATATAAACGGAAAACAGTCTCCAGGTGAAATGGGAGAAAGTATTTTTTATATCATTTTTTCTAGTAATTTTTTACACTTAGACAAGCGACAAAATGAATCTGATGATCGCCAGCCAAAACCAAACCAGCCATTGCATCGCCGCTCTTCTTTTTACAATCCTTCCTACAATAGTGCCTGTGTGTTTGTAACGGTGTAAGTTGCTCCTGTTCTAGAAGTCGATTTTAAGTAGCTACTATAATACTGTAAGTAATGTAACAGTAAAAGTAAGGAGGAGAAGGAGGCATGTTTCATCTTCATCACCACCATCATCAACCACGGTGTGATATTAAATATTTTACATGGATAATAAGCCAGCATGGACTATGGACATCAGTTACAATATTACCGTATAATAACGCAGGTGGAGGAGTAACATGAGCATACAGTTGTTTTCGCCTATTCACTAATTCTCAAGCCAGTCACTCTACTCACTCCAGTCCACATTTTCCCTTCTCGGAAATCAAGGTTATAAAAAATATTTTATGCTTTCCTGTAACATAACAGAAAAATGAACCTCGCCCTATAAAAACTGAGCTAAATGTTGTCGCACATCCTCTTTCACATGTTAATTTTTGAATGTTGTTCAACAAATAAGATATATAACGCCGTACAACGTTACATTTTGCTCAGAAGTGATAAACATTTTAAAGCTTATAGCTGATTTTTACACTATAAGTTGACGTATTCGTTTTTTAAGTGCGAGACCAACTACATACTTAATTTTGCCGTTATTCTCTTTCATACCAAAAACGCATGTTTACATGTGGAACTATTTCTGCTTTAAAAGATAGATTCATAAAAACAATTTCGTTGGTAGTCCAGAAGTGACAAATTGAAATTGCTTTAAGTTAGTAAAAACAATAATGGACTCGTGTCTTGGGTGCATTAATACCCACTCTGTTTCTGATTGTCGTTCTGTGAAGCTCTGTCTTTCTCGGTAAGTCCGTTGCTACATTGATCCGTTGCTATGAAAATTATTGTTAAATTTTTCTTTACTAATACCAAAATAAGTCATTTTAAATCAAAAACAAGAAATTTGTCGTACACACAATTCGTTCGTATCGTAAGAGAACCAAACGGCAACTACAAGTTGGTCTTGAATATAGACAGCATGTGTGTCCATGCTAGATTTATTATGAGATTGTGGATTGTAAAGCATATAGACAGCAGGTGTACTGGGTGACGAGCGGCCAGCAGCCCGTCAAGCCGATGATCATCTCCTTGTCCGCTTCACTCACTCTATAACAACAATAAATAGCTGCCAAAAACAAAAGAATTTTATTTCATGCGTAATCTTACGTAAGCCTCTGGAGCTTATTATTAGGAACTCGAAGAAATGTAAAGATTTTGCTTTGTTGTTAGTGTGATCATATAATGCAAGGTTTCATAGTGGCAGAGTGTATGTTTCTTCGTAAATTCGTTGCTAGCTTTCATTAAATTTCTTCTTTATTAGCTGCTAATAAACTTGCTTGGATTTTTTGACTAGTATGTAGTAACAATGTCGCCTGGAATTACAGAAGCAATTATAAAAATGAGCGGTGGTGGTGGTGGTGATGGATCAAGCGCCAAGCCAAATAAAGTAACAGAAAGTGTTAAGATGTCAAAAGAGGCGATTCCCTCCGTTTCAAATGTGGATGGCAATAATAAGAAGGATAGTTCCTCAAAACCAGGCGTAGATAACAACGCGGACTTTCTCTACTTCTCTGTTGATAAAATTACTGAGCAAGGTACTTTCAAATTCAAATACAAAAATACTATACCATGAATATAACAATCATTAAATGCAGTTGAAAAAAATAAACATATGAAATAATTTACATGATGTGTATTGCATATTAATATGTATTGATGTATAATTTAGTTAAATTTAATGTGTGATTGTTTAATTAATTGATTATTTCCAATACAGATTTAAAGAACGTAAAGCAGAAAAAGGTGGAAGTAAATGGGGAGTCCATTGCGCTCATATCCCATGAGAATAAGATTTTTGCCATCCAAGAAAAGTGTCCCCATGCTGGTAATCAATAACTATGTGAAAATTTCGAGACTTTTAACATTTGGCCTGACCTTTAACTTAAACTTGGGAATTTATATTTCAAGGTGGACCACTTATCCAAGGAGATATTGAAGACCTCCCAACTCATGGACTTTGCATACGTTGCCCATGGCATGCTTGGAAGTTCAGTTTGTCTACAGGAAAGTGTGTATCTCCGCAAAACAGAGAGGACAAATGTATAACAATCTATCCCGTCAAAACGAGCAAGGAATCGAAGGATATAAAAATTGGATTCGAGAAAATATCTAATTCAATTTTTAGTACTCCTCCGCAATAGTTGGACAAGGAAGGCCAAACGTGATATTTAATGTCAAGAATAGGAATTGCAACTGTAGACTTTAACCTGTGAATTTAAAAGTCCATGTTATTATTATTATTGTTACAACTTCAGGCATTAATCTACCACTAAAAAAAAATATAAACTGCAATTCTACATTCAATTGCGTGTAAATTGCAGCATATATTCTTTGGCACTAAAAGAAATATGTAGCTCTTCCAAGCGCTCACTCATGTATTCCAATTATGTAATAAGGCATGATAATGCGTTTCGTAGCATTGCTGCTAAAAATTACATTTTATTCGTATTATTCTTAAACCCTTAAAATGTTTATATACCGTATTTCTTCAAAATATAGCAATTGCTAAATTTTGAAAACTCACGAATTAAAATGGACTTTTGTCAGAGTTTTGGAGAGCTATTATAACAAAATGATGAATCACAAATATTTCATTCTAGCCAATTTCTAAGCTTTAATCTGCTGGTTTTTATAAATCTGTAGAATATGATTTTAAAATAGTTAAGAAAAAATATTAAATACTGTTACTATTTAATGCTCCTCGAGTACAATGAAGTATAGTTTTTGTTGTTGATGGCCACAAAAAAGGTCTTTTGGGGTAGACTGCAAATACCTAAAAGTTTGTCAAAATGGTTTGATAGGATTCCACATGTCACCCCGTCGTCATGGACTGCCATATTTGAAGAAATACGGTGTAAATATTCGTCTTTCTCACAGTCAGAGTAAACAAACACGCAAAATAACCCAAATGAAACATGAAATATATATTATTATTAAATTTAAATGACACGTTATGCTCACCCGCACAACTGGTTTTTAGTTTTTAAGTAACTTATAATACTTTGATATTAACTGTAAGTTGTAGTAATAGTGGCAACAAACTTCCCAGTATATTTAGGAATCTCCTAATCCTGATCAAGACTTTAAGCTACTTTACAAAAAAGGTTTTAATTCAGTTTCATTTTTAATCGTTTCATACGTATTGGAGTGAAAGTTAGGGCTGTACGTATTCGTGAATGTGAATGGAACTGAGACAGAAAATATTTTAATATACCTATGTACGTTTTGTTTGTTATGTATGTGGTGTATGGACACAAAACTGCATCAGTTTTATTGCACAAGCAGCGTTGAATGTGATTCTAACGAAAGTTTTTAGGTATATGATCTACTTTACAAGTACAATACAGTGTTAACTGCAACAAAATATATATGGTTAATCGTCACGCAACAAAGCACAAAAGCTACGACAGGGAAAACGATCTGAAATTTTGCAAAATAAAATAAAACTCAAACAAAAGTCAATCAATCTGACGTATAATTCTGATTGGATGTTTTATTTAAAATTGATATCCATATTATTATTTTCAGATCATACCATATATTTACATATCATATAATAAATATACTATTTCTAGTTAAACAATATTTATTTGACAAAGAAATATTTTATATGTATAATATGTAGTTATTATTATCATATTAGCCACCAATGCAAGAGTTATGATTTTTTCTTACAAATTTTAAAAATGTATCATTATATTTCCCTTTCCATTTTCACTTAACATTTTTTTTTTGGATTTGGCTCAAGTTATATTTGTACCCATCTAGACCTTAGTACAAGCCCTGATGACTTTCTAGTGAGAAAAAATAGGAAACAACTACAGATTTGGAGTGGTTAAACAATGAATTATTTTCAATCTTCTTCTGACAAGCTTTCAATCACCTGAACTAAATAACGAGCTGATGTACGCATAACTACGTAATTGAAACTAAACTATTTGAGATCAAACACCGCATGCGCGAGTGATTTTGAAGCATCGTTAATAATACATAAACCGCTCGTCTTTACCTTCAAATGCGACATAGATTTTTGTTTCGAATTTTGGGGATGTGTATACCTTTTCAAAATAAGAATTAGACTAGTGAATGTAGTGTTCGGCGTCGTATGTAGGTTTGGCAGTATATTCTTATCACCTAATCTAGCTAAAAGCATGTGTGGGACGGGAAAAAACGTAAACCTCAGTAGCGCCAATTTGAATGTAACCTTTTTAGGCGTCGTCCATTTAAAATGTTTGATTTTTTTTCGTGTTTTTTGACCCCCTCCCCTCCTCCAGTTTGAGATTTTAACATAAATGGCCGGTCACGCCAACTCCACACCACCTCCCCCCTCCTTGCTCAAACCTTTTAAATGGACGACGCCTTTAAGGGATACAGTACTTTGCTGATTAATACCGCAACCACTGCATGAACTGCATGCTTGTGCTTCAAAGTTTAAAGTTTTTTGAGGTTATATTACTCGAACCATTTCATCTCATCAATAATTACTGAGTTGTGTTAAAAAAAATTTAATAAAATTCGTTCAGTCGTTTTGATATATAACAGCCGCTAAGTAAAATTTATCTTAGGCATACCTCGGGTTGGTGTCTTAACCGATTTAGCTGGTTACGAATTCCTCCGACCTTATTAAAAAAAATTAACATTTTTTAAAATTCGTAGCGGCTTACGAGAAAACTCCGTCGTAGCGGACGGGCTTCATCATACTGACAGGAAGACCAAAATTATAAGGAACGTTTAGGTGGTTCTAACTAAAAATGACAATGTAGGCGGGTTTGATTGCTTAATGATGTCTATCGTACATCATAAACAATGGATAGAAAAGTGAAAGGCTTAACTGTTTCATTCATTCGCTTGTATAAACTATTACATAAACTACTAATGCAGACAACTAAGTTTTTCATATAAAATACGGAAACGATGAAACTGCAAAATATAGACAAGTTAACCTTTTCTGACTTGAAAATGACTGACGCCTCCACATGAAAATGACGTTTATTGAATTATATAATATGTAAGTAATAATATTATGCAAATAGAGATTCAGTTTTATTTTGTATGCCGAATAGTATATCATATAATATGAATTAATTAATAATACATATATATATAATAGATTATGGCTAAAACATTATAATGTATGTTGACTCTTTCCATAAGAATAAACGCGATAGTGGTTCAATTTCATCTCTCACAATCAGATCACATCATGCACCTCACTTATTGATGCACTCACCCATCATTTCACCTATGTACTTATTCTTCCAAAGTTGGCTATCAAATATCTACCCGCAACCGACCAACCAACCGTCGTCATCATCATCAACCTGAAACTAGATGCCGCTACATGTTACATAATACCATAGCTAACTTGATCAGTGAAACTGGATGATATTGTGACGCAGGAGAAGGTAACATGAATTTATTACAAATATTATTATTACAAGTTAAAATATAATATAAATACTACTATAGCACCTTTCCTCCGTGTAGCGTAAAAGACCATGGCTCTGCTGCCTTCTCTACATTATTCATCATGCTCTTTTTTTTTGTTTAGACTTATGGACGCAATGAAAGTGAAAGTAGACAATGTGAAAATGAATCCATCCAACCAACATGTAATTTGTATCTTACAATCAACTTTACCTTTCAAAATGTACAATAAAATCTAATTAATAATAGCATTATTCAAGGAAAGTTGTAAATCCCATTACTTCAAAACCACAACATAGTTTGTAGCATTTACAAACTTGTGAGGTCACTGAATTCTCTACTTCAACATCACTCATTCCCAACAAAATCATTCTATGTGTGTGTGTAAACTCCATTAGTAATTTCATAGAATTCAGGTCCAAAAACAAAAGACAACCATAAACTCCTGGCTTATTGGCTGATGTGCAAGAGTGCTAGTCTTTGTTTAAACTGTCGAGTAAATATATGCAAACCAACGTTTCTGTATTTCAAACATGTCATGTCATAAATCTGCTGACATTAAAACAATACTATTGTATGTACTATCACTATTGCCGTTTATATAAACAAGGGCTTTTTAATAATTTCTAATCAAATGTCTGATTCGCTGGAACATGGTTCGTTCCCTAAATTCATGCACGTGATACAAACGATTTCGTGCAGCATAAAAGCATTCTGGTTTACTTTGATGGTCTTTGCCATTTTTAAGGAGTATGATTTAATATTGTTATCGGATGGCATTATATATTTTTTAATTCGCATATTATTCCCATGTATGCACACATACACACACAATATTTATGTATATTATTATTTTAATTATAATTGTGCTCACAGGTAGTACATCATTTCAAAGAAAATTGAGAGTGGTTTTGTGGTGGTGGTGGTGGTTCTAGGGAGTTTATATCTACTTACAAGTCTATCTAGTATTCATAATATTCTATTCAAATAATATGAATCACTAGTTAATAATAAAACAGCTACACATGTAATATAATCTTATTATTAACACGATAAAATGACAACGAGACAGAAGAGAACGAAATCATGAAAACATCAATCGAAGCATTATTATTATTATTATCAATCTACTTGTATTTTTTTACGTATGCAACTAACTTACGTACCCCTGTTACGACCACATTTTTCGCTAGATTTCCCCCCGTTGAATATCAAATTTCACTACTCATCATCATCATTTTCCCTTCACATTGCTTTCACTTTAGTGGAAAAAAAATACAACAACAAGTAGTTTAGTTTCAATGGAGAGTCATCTGAGTCATGAGAGAGAAAGAGAGCTGCGACGCAACACTGCATTGCCATTCATACAGTATTTTTTTACTTTTTAGTTCAGCCATCCTTTTTCATGCTTTCACCGAGATCTTTATGTGATGGGCTTTTGCGAAGACCTGCGGTAGCATTGCCAATTCGACTGAGGTACATACTGCAAATCAAAGCTGTCCCCAAACGCACACCCATCACTGTCAAAAGCTGTTTTGGGGTTATACACAGAACGAGTAAAAACACATGTATATGTTATGCATTATTCGTATATAATAGTTTGCTGTTGTACTTAAAGCAAAATAAAAGTAGAAAGGAAGCTTGTTATATTTTTACCGTTAAATCGTAAAGTTGAGAGATTTCAGTGGACACTACAGAAATCAAGTCGACCACGCAGAGTGATGAAGAGTAAATCAGCGCCGCCATCTGAATGGTTCTCACCACGTTTTTGTCGCGTATAAACATAACCCGCCAGAAGGTAACAGAAAGTGCTTTCACCGGAAAAAAATTAAAATTAAAATCAAACCGGATTTATACGTCACTTAATGATGAATACATAGAATGCATTAAACTACCAAGGTAAAAGCAGCTAAATACAAAATAAACGCATCTCACAGTGCCCCAAAGTATCATTAAACGTAAAATGCTACATCTATCTCCTTTAGTTAATGTAAATGAAAGATTTAGAGGATAACACTGTTGCAGATAAAATGCAGTGTTCAATAATAGCGACCCTTGGGTGCATATAAAAATTAACACGGGTAAGCAGAATGAACAACTTGAATGAACCTGAATAAAAACATGACAACACGTACGTACATTAAAACTATCTTGCATTGTATTCAAATGACCCACTGAACTAGCTGTAAGAAATCATAGATGCACAAACCAAATTGCAAAAAGATAAGCGTTTATGATCTCGTTTTTCGTCTGCACTACTTACCATTTTCAAGATTGAAAATGGGATTTCGCATTTGGAAAAGGGTTTAGTACGACAGGGAGATAAAGGTAGTTTCATAGTTACATGTATGGAATGTGTAACAAAAAATAAAGATACCGAGTAAAGCGACTGCATAATACTTTGATGCCATCATCCAGCTCTCTTTGTCCTCCTGCTCTGGTGTTTGTTGCCGTTGAATACCGAGTAATTTGAGTTGACATGCTTGTCTTGGAAAGAATAGGATCAATAATGCTTGAACAAAGAGCATTGCGGAGAGAAACGCTTGCCAGTTCCAAACCCCCTTGGGAAATTTCACGTACAAATGCTCATTGTGACCAAGTACTTGCGAAATCTGTAAAATAAGAAGACAACAGGAGAAAAATAAAAGTCTTTATGATAAGGAAAAGAACAACGAAAAGAAAAATAAGAAACTCAGGTAGGTAACTAAATAAATTGATGGGTGCTTCTTCTTCCCACACATAAAAACACACGCATACATAAACAACACTCAACTATTATTATCCAAAATCCCAATACATACAAGACATCCACGTTTTCGAATCTACTTTCTTTTCCTATACCATTCGACTCTCGGTAATAACCTTTCATCTCATCGCTTTTAAGGGGAAAAAAAGGAATAAAGTAATCGATGTAATGTATCAGAATGTATACCTATATTTGAAGTGAGCACGATGATGATCAACGATTTATATAGTTCAGCCAATAGACTAGAATCTTCTGGGTGGAACTTAAAATGCTAGTTTATTTTAAGAGCATTTTTTTTTTTTTTTTTTTTGCTTTAAAAAAATAAGATGGTATACTTTATGGATCGTCTTTACACAACTCACATCATTTCTTACAAGCAGTACTAGAAGAGATTCTTACAAGGTTTTTAAGGGATTACTTGCTCACATAACAACATCCCACATCCGGAGAAACAGAGAAGAGATTATTATTCCATCCTCTTTATTTTGTGCAGAACTAAATCCGAGTTTCAATACCAAATGTATGTAACAATGAAATTTTTTGATCAAACAAACACATTACCTGGGATACATAATACTTTAGGTGAATATGTGAGTATGTCTAGGTATATATTATTGTATCGACTTACTGGTATTTGCTCCAATGAAAAGTGGATCTGTTCAATTTACACACAACCCAAGTGTGTAACAAGTAACACAAGATATGTTCTTAGGTAAGTTTCTCTAAATTGTGTATACTTTTTTTTGTAATATTTCGTTTGGTTTGCTATAATGAGGTTTACGCAACAAGATCTTTATAATATTTAATCTTTTTCGGAAGATGCCGTGAGCACAACGATAAAGACTTTTTTCTGATTTAAAATCCCCTTCAGCCAAATTTCCACACTACTATCCCCACAACTAAATACGTTAGCATCCAATTTGTCCCAAATAAATTAAATAAGCCCGTTTGCAAATCATTAGATTTCCACTCATTTATCTGACAGGACGCCTTGTAAAGTATATAACATGAACATATTTAATATAAGAGTGTAGGAATTTTGTTTGTGTAGTGTGTACGTTTCTGATCCTCTTCAACTCTGTTTTTTACCTTTGATCGATGGATGTCTCCGTTGTCGGTTTCCCCCACTCCAAGAATTTTCCGTGTTTTCAACCTCGAGTGTAGGTCGCCACTACTGTGCTTTCTGTGTGTACAAAAAACAATACTTTACATATTATGCATATACACATATTTTCTCATCAATCACAAATAAAAGTTTCCCCCAAATTTTGTGATTAATAATATGATTAAAAAATCACGGCAATGTGATATGAAAATTATTATCATGTGGAAATAAATTCTTGTGGGTTGATTTTTTTAAATCATTAAAATCAAACAAGCTGTTTCAATTTCAAAACTTTACTGTAGAGGTGGTTGTAAAAAAATTATAAATACTTTTGTTCAGATAATTTTATTATTACATAATTTTTTAAGTGCCAGTGAAGAAGCAGAACCAATAGTCAGCATATTATATACTATTAGTATTATACATACATAATATTATTAGTATACTAAAGTCGACATAACTAAACGAGGAGCAAAGTGTTTGACATGAAAGGAGAAAGGTATGTAAGGAGGTCGAAGCGGATTGTTGGGTTGTGACCGACTGCGAGCTTCATTCAACTCCACTCGTCTGCGAAGAATTATAATAACATTATTACTCTCGGTAATAATAATGAACGTTCTATTTCTTTTGCTATATCAGCTAGCTATAAAATCAAAGACTTTGTAAAAGTTGAAAAGACATAAAATAAAAAGCACAAGCTCAGCAGCAGTGGAAAAAGATGAACATGAAGAAAAACGGAGGCTGCTTACATATTACAGCACAATATGTAATATTATTTTTGACAAGAAGGTAAAGGCAAAACAATCCCTATTCTTTAGTAAGCTTTACATCAGACGTCTTCGACATGTAAAAGAAAAATAATCTGTGCGTGCTTTGCGCAGAATTTTTTTTTTTTGCGGTCTAGCTCAACAAGCAATATAATAACAGAAGCAGCAATATCATGGTTATTTGGGCTGATTTGATTCACTATAAATGAATTATTGAGACTTGATGACTTTCTATTCTGCGAAATAGAGGTTTCTAGAGTATTTGCAATTGTTATTATTATTATTATTATATTGGTCCTATTTGTTTTGTTTCCTGCTTTGTCTTGCTTTTATAAAATAAAAAGATTATTGTGCATTTATGCCGCTACGGGTGCTGACATTGCACCCACGAATACAAGCATATAAAAGCTATAAAAGATAAATGTAACGCATTTATGTAGCTTTGTTTCCTTTGGAATGCCCTTTGTCTTTGTACACTTATTATTATGCTTTTATTATGGGTCTTCACGAAAACAAAAATGTGTCTAGTTTATTAGCAGGAGAACAAGGAGAGAAAACATCCGTAAAACCTTATTAGTCAGAAAGGAATAGTGCAGAGGATTTCAGCAATAAAGAAATTGTTGCTGACGGTGGTGGGGAGGTGGTAAAAAAAGGAAAGGGAGGAAAAGTATCCATAAAATGGGAAGAGAAAACGTCTAGCCCGCAAAAGGGATAGGTAAGACTATAAAGGGGACATGATTCTCAGGGAAAGAGAGAAGTTGTGTGGCCTGGGCACTTGTAAAACTGGTGGAAAATTGTGAAAAAAAATATCTAACACTACTTTCGTCAATGTTGTTATTACAGGAAAGGTTGCTTGTTTAAAAAAAGACTTTTTTTAGGTGAGAAGAGGAAGCTTGACGTGATTCCGTGATGAGAAATCTAAAACATTTTATTGTTCTGTGGTATCCACTATAAATAACGTGTATATAAAAATACGTACATGTGTGTGTGTGTACATCCTAGTTGATGTAAATGCCATGGCTTTTAATAGCCTATAAATGTAGCTGCAATGCATAGTATAAATAAATTATGCATTTTGCCAAACATTGCATAAATAGTTAGTGCGCATATACCAGTCACGTCCCACTCTTTTTTCTTCATGATTGATGATGAGTAATTCTCTGACAAAAAAACCAGATCAGCAGAAAAGATAATAAAAATTCTATTTTTATTGCATTCTCAAACAACCAATAGGAGAGAACGGCTAAAACTAGCAGGTGAAACTGCAATGTAAACAATGGACTTTTTGTTGTAGTAAATGTGGTTTTTTCATGAATTTTGTACAAGATTATTAGATAACAAACATAACATATGTGGTATTACGATATATCTACGGCTGTAGTAGTACTACTAAATTAAAACACAAAAAAAAGAGATTACTTTAAACTTTGCATAAAATTCATTTCACTTCCCTGTTGTTAGCTTGTTTGTTTGCATATGGATCCCTGTCGGGGGAATCAGGGATTAATCCAGTCAAACGTGAGCGTGAGAAAGAATTTCAAGTATGCATGTGTAAACTGCTCTTGAAAAGCTTTATCAAATCCACTCAAAGAGGTTTTGCATTTAACAACTTTACTCAAATACATGAATTCTTAAACGGAAATGGAATGAGTTTTTATTTATTATAAAAGTATCTTCTTACGCTCACTACAGTCTGACTGCAAACTCATTAATGAATTACAACATTTTCATTTGCTTGCTTCTAATAAAGGGATTAAGTTATTTTGGGATTTTATTTGATCGCGAGCATTTTTTTTTGTATTTATTAACCCTACTCCATTGGTCGTCTAGTTCTCAAGTTTTCAAACTAATTTCATTCCAGATTACTAAAAGAACAAAAGTGTATGAAAAAGATAGGTAGTTGAAGTAGATATACTAAAAAGGAAATCTAACGACCTACTTACTACTTACCTTTCCAACTTTGGTGGATTTATGACCCGTCGAAAGTTCTCCTGTTGCAAAAGTTTTTGTTTGCTGGCAATAAAAGCCGTAGTGGAACTAGCTTGGTGGGCGGGTGATGATGATGACGATGTTGTTGTCAGATAATCAGCATGATAATCCGGGGGACAAGATAAAGTCGAAACTGCAGCCTCTGAAGATGATGATGAACCTGTTCCAAGTATCAATTGAGATGATGTTGATGAAGAGTGACTTGTGCTTGCGGTAGCCCCACTCCTATCATCATCAACGACAGCAGTAGTATCACCACAAATAATACCACTACTGCTTTGCACGTTGACGTTACTACTCTCACCTAGATTAATTAAATTAGTAGCAACAGAAGTAGAGTGTTCTTTGTTATCGCTAATATCATGAGTCCCTTCCATTCTTGCGTCCAGAATTACTCTTATTGTTAGTGAAATAAATAGCAGTTATGCATTTATTTTTTCGCACTTGTTGTTTCTCTCTTCTTCTTGTTATTATTCTTCCGTCAACAGCACCAAACAAACTTTTCTTTATTGTGCCTCACCAATCGTGATTCATTATTAAACTGAATAAAAGGAATGAAGTTTTAGACACACTTTTATTTTAGCACGCCATTCGTTTAATCTGAGAAAACAGAAACAGCACAGCCAAACAACTACACAGCAATTATTATTTATTATTGTTTTCCGTCAATGTTCTTTTTTCTGTATAAAAAGAATTTTTTTAAGGCAAAAATCCGGTCCAGTGAACCTGAAAATGAAGAAAGAAAAGCTTTCAGCACACTGACTTGACTATTGTTTTCTTTTCAAACACCGAAACTTACTTGCCATGCACAAACAAAGTTGTTTTTAGGTTATATGCTGGGTATAATGCAACAGGTCTTGTTGTAGTGCACACAACTCAACACATACACACACAGACACACAAGTAGTTTTGATCCGCTTTTGAGTGCGAGTGAACGAAAACGAAAAGAGAAAGCTGGAGAAAATAATAATGCAGCATCGAGGGGGGAAATATAAACATGGAGCGAGCAGAGCAACTCACAAAATCTAGATCTACACAGGAATATGAAGAGAATTTTGTCTTTGAGTTTTGCTTATAGCCGAACATAAAAACACATCATCATCTTCACACACTTGTTACTAAACTAAACTACTGCTACACTACCAAAAAGACCACACACACACACACACGCTTACACATATTGTACATAGGTACTATATTAATATGAAATTTTGTAGCCTCATGATGATGATGATGATGATGCGATGGTTTTTAGTTTTGGTAGAGAAACGTGTGTAACTGGACTATATACTTGTACAGAAATGGATTATACATTTTTTTTTGTTCTATTCTTGTTCAATTCTTTTTTACTACTGCGCTTCTATATGCTACTTGTTATGCTATATGTGTGGTGGCGATGCATGTTTGCTGGGCAAAATGAACTAAAAACATGAGAACGACGAAGATATAATAAAAAAATATTTCTTTTGCCTATGTGCATACTAAAATATATTTTATAGGTGTATGTATGAATGGCCAAATAGCACCTTCACACGTGTACATACATACACATAGATACAACCATAATTTTATAAGCCATTTACTTCTATTTTGTGAGTGTGAGTGAGTTAGTTGCTTGAAAAGGAAACAATGGAACTCTATTACTTTATTTATTATAAATGGAAAGGGCATCGGTTATACCTCCTGTACTCAAATCTATGATCAGACTTTTAAATTGAATTTATTAAAGTGGTACTTTATCTGAATAGTTAAAATTATTTTCAAGCAATTCGTAGAGATTCCACGTAAAAACAGCAGACGTCCACGTTGACAGGTTTTCAAAATTCCTTGGTTATAGGTTCAAGTCCGTAAATTCTAAGGTTATAATGTACGACTTCAATATCCATGTCTAATCACAGTATTTTTGTTGGGTGTCTTCTCTGTATACCTCTATTAAGGAAACTGAACAAGATCTGATGTTTTTACCGTTGTTATCTCCTATTCAGTCGAAGAGTGTTACAATCAGCAAAGCTATTGTATGTACAAAAAAGCATATTGCTGCTGCTACTGAGCTGGGGGAGAAGGCTATATTATAATGGAAGAATAAAATGCAACATGGCTTTATCTATTTTCTCGTGTGTTCGTCATAGTCATCATCGCGGTGGTGCTGGTGGTGGTCGTAGTTTCATGTAGTCCAGAGAAAACTGTGTCCTTATTCACCTATATATGTAGGATACATAAACTTACAAGTTATATCCGTCATGTCATCCTTCTTCATCTAGATTGTAAATGTGTGTGGAACTATTCCCTTGTAAAACAAAGGGAAAGTAGCGCGAAAAAACAAACAAAGTTGCCACTTTTTTTGCCAAGATTTCGTATTATTATGCGCTAGCCGTTTTCATAACGGAATTTCGCATCGTTCAGTTTACAATAGGAATGATCGTGATATTTTGGTGGGACTCGTCAACTCGTCGAACAGACTTTACACCCCTTTGCTTGCCGCATTCATGAGTGGTTGTTCAATTATAATAATGACTCATTATTAATGAGCTATCACTTGCTTTCTATGTGCATAGTTAATGTTAAGTCGCAACTACCGAATCTCCTTACACCCATGGATGCGTTGTTCACTGAAACGGCATTAAATATAGTATTTCGATATATCTGTATACATTATCTATTTACCCGTTTAAACCACAAGTATAAAATCAGTAAAGTCGTTTACCAGTTATCGGTCGGATGAACGGCGCTACAGATGTGATATGCGATCCCAATAAGTAAAACTGTACACACGCGCTACCTAGTAATGGAGAGTGAGTTTTGATAGCCCCCAAAAAAACTATTTTACAGAGCGAATCCAGTCCCAGCAAAGTACAGGAAAAAAAGAGGACACAGGAAAGGGGGAAGGATGTCGACCAAAAAAGGGAGAAAGAGAGAAAAATAAAGCACGGAGGAGAAAAAGTATAGCCGTTGTGTAGTAACAGTAGTAATGATGGTCATGCACTTAAATATGTACGTACAATAAAAGTAATAATAATAGTATATTTATGACGGTCATAGGACATTGTATCCAAAGTAGAGGAGTAGGACAAATGAGCATGAGAGGAGAGGATGTATCAGTAACTGTCTTTCTTTAAACTATGTTTCTTATGAGCATTGAACATGTGATCATAATAATAACAAAGAGAACCTGACCTGGGGAGCAAAAGCATGGACAAATATTAATAAAAAAGAACGGAAGTGGAGTAAAGCCCATTAACTCGGATACTTGGAAGGCTATTTAAACATTGCAATTTCAACACAATAAAGTATCATTAAGAAATCTTGAAATATGCTCAAAGTTAAAGTACATATTTCGTTGTGACGCTGTGTAATAAAAACACAATACTATTCCCCTTTTATCTTAAATATATGCATATTTAGTTGTTAACTTTGAAGGATTAAATTCCTTTCAAATTTTGAAAAATAGTTGTAAAATTGATTTTATCAATATGCCCCTGTGTTTCTTCACGAAGCAAAGAAATGGCTACACACCAGCTTGACATACTAAATGCTTGTATACACTTATACATGCCATGCAGCAGTCTAGCATTACATTTTATGGAAAACCTCTTGAACTTTCTCTTTCTCTCCCTGTTCTACTTCCGTGTATGCTCTTTTCTTTTAATCGAAAAATGTCCTCATTGAAGAGTATATTTACATTGTGCATAGATATGTCGTACACTATTATTATGTTTAAATGGACACACGAATTATTAGAAGATTACAGCAAAGTAGCATGTCGTATGATGATGGTAACAGTCCTTCATTCTTTTTTTTCTCTTCTTTTCATATCAATTTTAGAATTTCAGAACGCAATTTTTCATGCTACTACGGACTTCTCGACGAGTAGAGGCAGGCACGAGCAAAGTACATCTTGTTGTAAAGCAAGTGGGCAGTAAACTCTTAAAAGTGCTCACAACTTATGCTTCACTTGGAAAATACTTGAAGACCAGCAGCAGCAGCAGCAGCAGCATAGCATAATAGATGACAGAGGTGGATTCTCCGAGTTTCTCTTTTCACCACGAAAAAAAAAGTTCACTCACATCTCACTCAAGTTTCGTATTGTACTTACTTTACTTGTATGTTCTATTCCATTCTGTCTTATAAGATAACTTAGGACATTGTAGACTGGAACGAAAAACTATTTCCCCTTTTCCAAGGACCATAATTCAATAGTCAAATAAACCTAAGTAAAGCAGTAGTTATGAACTGTTTTCACTACTAACTGCAGTGTTTCGACTACTAAGTTAGTTATAGTTAGTTAACTACAATTAACTAATTGCGATTCCAACACATAT